>VDFB02016033.1:0-48164 GCA_007258455.2 Sequoia sempervirens
CCAAGCTATCTCTAGATTGTGGAGAGCAGAAGAAAAGAGGTTGAATCCCCAACCAAGAGAAACTTAAATGGGACAGTGCTCGTCTAGTGGACAACTAAATATTAGTGAGATGTTGAAAGTAGGGAAGGGTGGCTCCCTTCCTGAACAATAATAAAAATCATATCCTAGAATGTTAGGGGCTTAAATGCCCCTAACAAAAGATTCCTTTTTAGGCATAGATTGGATTCCTTCTAGGAAAATATTTATTTACTGCACATGAAACAAAACTAGGAGAACATGAAAAGTAGTATTTTTGTAAAATCTTAAAGATGCGAAAAATGGTTGGGGTTAATGCTACTAGCCCCTCTGGTAGTTTACTAAATTTGTGGTGACCAAAAAAT
Organism: Sequoia sempervirens; assembly: GCA_007258455.2. Lineage (NCBI taxonomy): Eukaryota > Viridiplantae > Streptophyta > Pinopsida > Cupressales > Cupressaceae > Sequoia > Sequoia sempervirens. The sequence continues at coordinate 381 of VDFB02016033.1, forward strand.
GTGTCATTAGAAGAAGTGGCTTCCTGTAAGTGTTGGATCACAAGGTAAGAAGTCTTGCATCCAACTTGTGGTCTTTTTTGATCAATATATATGTTCCTATCACTTGCATTCAAAAATGAGAAATCTGGAGTGAGCTAGATACCATATGCAATAATCCTACCTTTGAATTTTGTCTACTTGGGGGGATTTTAATGCTGACCAAAAGACAAAAAAGGTGGAGTGGGGAGGAAGTTGTAGTCTGAAATTGATTTCAAAAACTTTGTGGAAAGAAATATGTTATTAGAAATATAGATGGGTAATGGTCAATACACTTGGACAAATAGGAGGAAAGGTTTTAGTAGTATTTAGCCGATAGGCTATTTTGTTTGAATATTTTGCCAGGATTTTCATCAACCCAACCGTGAATTGAATTTTTTGACGTTGGAGATGTTCCAGCCAGTGGTGACTTGACTGGGTTCTTTTTGTGGCGACATGGAGCTTAGTAACTACATGGGTTGGTGGTGGTGGAGTTGGTGTCCTCAATACGCAGAAGCTAAATTGTAAATGTTTGCTCGTGGGAGTGTTAATTCATTATGTCATTGTTGTACGATGGGGGAAGATGAAGTAAATGTGGGAAGATGAAGTAAATGCAATATTGAGTATCGCAGTGTGGGAAAGTATACTTTGTTTAATTTGTATTGTCGAAATAGCTATTACGGTGTTGGTTTCATAGCAGACTATTGTAAAAATCATCACCTCCGGCTCCGTGGTTGGTTTCATAGCAGATTGAAGGGTTTTAAAATTGTTGTTCTCCACAATCTGTAAGTCATTTTACATGGGTGTTTTGCATAAATGATTTATTTATTGTTTATGTTAAATTTTTTGTTCTTCAGAATCTGTAAGTCATTTTACATGGGTTTTGCAGTGTGGGAAAGTAAAGTCCAAAATGTGCAAGAAAATATATTGATTAAATTGCATTTTCAAAAGAGCCATTGTGGTGTTGGTTTGATAGCAGACTATTCTAAAAATCGTCGACTTCGGTTTCGTAGTTTCTTTATAGGAGACTATTGTAAAAATCGATGGCTTTGACTCCATTTTATAGGAGATTGGAGGGTTTTAAAACTATTGTTCTACACAATTTGTAAGTTGTTTTACATGGATGTTTTCATAAATGATTTATTTATTGTTTATGTTAAAACTATTGTTGTATGAAATTTGTAAGTTGTTTTATATGGGTGTTTGGCATTATGGTTTTGTATGGATGGAGAAATTGCACTTAAATCTTCTTTCTTTTGTAAAAAAAATTGGTTAGGGTTAGTAATTTTTTGATCCCCCATTTATTGTTTGTTGTTATCTTTATGCATCTTTGGCCTTATACCCGTTACCATAGGAGCAATTGTAGTTCAATCTTTTTTCTTTGGTAAAAAATATGGTTAGGGTTTGCAATTTTATCACCCTTCGTTTGTTGTTTTAGTTATCTCTCTGCATGTTTACCATTATAGCCATTAACATAGGACCAATTGTAGATTAAAATAGGATTGATTGGATATATATGGCCTTATACCCACTACCATAGAAGCAATTGTAGCTAAATCTTATTTCTTTTGTCAAAAAATATGGTTAGGGTTAGTAATAAATTATCTCCCCCTGTTTATTGTTTTAGTTATCTTTGTGCATCTTCGTCATTGCACCCATTAACATAGGACCAATTGTAGATTAACATAGGAGTGATTGCATATGTATATATATGCAGAGGGTTAGTATGAAAGTAGAAACATGTTGGAGATAAAATTAGTTTGGTGGGTGTTAAGTGTTATTTTATCTAATATCTCTTTTATCTACATTCAGTTTACTTGTTTGAAGTTTCTGACGGGATTTTCTATCAGCCCAGCCGTGAATAGGATTTGTCCTATAATAGCTCTTTTACAATTTCTCTATTTGTCTAGAATATTTAGTTTTAGGCAATGTAGCTCAAATTTCCAATTGAGTGTGTGGTGTTATAGGAATTTTGTGTAGGTTATTACTACTCATTGGCTTTATGAGTTGTATTTAATGTGGGTTTGGTGCCAAATAATGTAGTTTGATTTTTGAATTGACAATCCAACTCTTACATAGACTGCTTTTCTTGTATGAATATGTTTAGTGTGGGTTTTCGATCATCTATGGTTTATGTATGATTCTTAAGTGTTTTTTCTAATTGTTGTTTTATAATTTTCCTATTTTATCTATAATATTTAGTGGAAAATTATGTAGCTTGAATTTTGAATTGACAAGCTAATTGCTACATAGAATTTGTTGTTACACCTTGTCTAGATAGTGATAGAATTTCAGGTAAGTAGGAATATGCTGCAAACTCAAATCTATACATGCATTTGACTTGAATTGGGTTCTTTACTTTGAATATTCTTTGTAAGTAATTTCACATACATAGATGTCCATATCTAAAAAATTTTGGGTGAAGGGAAATTGGAAAAGACCTATTAGGAAAAAACTTAACAGTCATAGGAAAATGATAGATGTTGGAAAACCCACATTAAATAGAACTTTAAAATATGGAGAATAGAATAGGAAAACTATGATAATGATTGGTTTGGTATGGGGAACTAGAAAAAAAGAATATCATGAAGAACATTTTGTTATGGGGATGTTCAAATAGTTGAGAAAAAAAAATATCATGAAACACATTGGTACAAGACAAAAAGCGAAATTGGAAAAGAGATATTAGGAAAAGACTTTAGAATCACAGTTGCCTTGTCAATTCAAAATTCGAGCTACATTATTCCCCAATAAATATTATAGAACAAATAGGGAAATTTTTAGAACAACTATGGGGAAGTTGAAATAGATGAGGAAGAAAGAATATAATGAAACATATTGATATAAGACACTGCCATCCCATGTAATTAGCAAGCTTGACCCCTTACATAAAAAAACCCTGGCAGTTTGTTCCAGGGAGCTTCAAGCAGATAAGGAAAAAAGAATATCATGAAACATATTGATACAAGATTTGAGCTATGTTCTTTGTTAATAAATATTGAAGACCAATAGAGAAATTGTATAAGAGATGTTAGAATAACAGTTATTTGCTACAAGTCATTTTACATGGGTATTTTGCATAAATGATTTGTCTATAGGATTAAATGCCAAGCAATGTAGCTCGAATTTATAATTAAGCATGTGGCCCTATACACATTTTCCAAAGATTGTTGCATCATATAATTGTTGTCATAGCCTAAAGAAAATAGGTATCATGATAAAGAACCAGGTTTAAATAATTATTTTAGCAAGCTGAAAAAGATATGTGTATATGTGTGGAGGAAAAAATAGTTTGGTAGCTTTTAAGTGCTATTCTAATAGCTCTTTTATCTGTTCAACTTTATATTTTTAATTTGAGAAAAAATTAATATCATGAAACATATTGGTATAAGGCAACAAGTGAAATTGGAAAAGAGCTATTAGGAACGCACTTAAGAATCACAAGAAAATGATAGATGTTCTAGAACCCACTTTAAACATAAGTTTAAAATATGGATAATAGAACAGGAAAACTATGATAATGAATAGTTTGTTATAGGGAACTGAAAAAAAGAATATCATGAAGAGTTTGTTGTGGGGAAGTTGAAACATATGAGGAACAAAGAATATAATGAAAGATATTGATATAAGACACTGCTAGCCCATGTAATTACAAAGCTCCACCCCTTACATAAACATATTTGGGCAGTATGTTTCAGGGAGCTTCAAGCAGATCAGGAAAAAAAAGAATATCATGAAACATATTGATATAAGATTCAAGCTATATTCTTTGTTAATAAATATTGAAGAGAAATAGAGAAAATGTATAAGAGGTTATAGAATGACAATTATTTGCTACACGTTGTTTTACATGGGTATGTTGCATAAATGATTTCTCTATAATATTTAATGGCAAGCAATGTAGCTCGAACTTAAAAATTAAGTCTGTGGCATTATACACATTTTTCAGAGATTTTGGCATCATATAATTGTTCTCATGGCCTAAAGAAAATAGGTATGGTGATAAAGAACTGGGTTTAAATAATTGATTTGGAAAGTTGAAAACATATATGTATAAGCATGGAGAAAAAAATAGTTTTGTGGCTTTTAAGTGTTATTCTAATAACTCTTTTATCTATTCAGCTTTATATTTTTAGCTGATAGGCTATTTGTTTGAAGTTTCCACTGGGATTTTCATCAATTTAGTCCTGAATAGGATTTGTCGTCTAATAGCTCTTTTATAATTTCTCTGTTTGTTTATAATATTTAGTGCTAGGTAATGTAGCTCAAATTTATGTATATATATATATATATATGTATTGAATTCCCCGTTTCATATTTTTAAAAATACATATAGGCAGAAATATATATTGATATATATAGACCAAGACCACCGTGGCTCATTTGAGAATGCAACAACAATTTATATATGCACATGTATATCTAAACAACTGTGTATGCTATCTTTATTTCTATTTAGGTAGACTTTGATTTTAAAAGAGTTAAAAATAGCATATGTAAGTATTATTTAGCTTCTAAGAAAATTCCTACAATACAACGATATCATTAAATGATATAGCATTGAGATGTTGTTAATAATAGAGAATTTAATGGTACAGTATGTGTAACATGTTCATAAGAAATCTTTAAAATTGATTGCGCCTTGGTAGTGAATGTCCCTATTGAAAATGAGTACATTAAAAAAAAACCAAAAATAGTGTATCTTGCATTGGCTTGGTCCCACCATCTTGATTTCCATTTTCCAGCACCGCAAGCGACCATTTCCCATTCCACTTTTGTGTTCGAAGGTGGCCAAGAGTCCCCTTGTGGCATATATATTTTAATAAGCTCTGAAGTTAAAAACATGTTGTTGGTTTGGATAAATTTTTCCCTTTGCTTGCTCTTCGCTTTGCATGCTATGCAGATCCCACATAATACTGATACTGTGCATCTTTTGCATTATACCCATTAACATAGGGGGAATTACCGATTAATAACTCTTCCCCTTGAAATTTATGGAGACAACAAACATCTAGACTAGATTTTCCCTCAATTGACTACCTGAGAAAGCTACGAATTCAAACCTTTTGTTCCCTATAGTAATGCCTTACTTTAGAGTGGACAATATCCTATAGGAAACAAAAGGTTTGAATTCATACCCTTCTTAACTAGAGAATTGATGGAAAATTCAATCTCAATGTTTTCTCTCTTAATAAATTTCAAGGGGAGGAGTTACATAGTAAGGAAAAAGTATGGTATACACATCTATTTAGATATGGCAGTGTGTATACAAATATATATATACATGTGTACATATGGATATATATATATCTAGTTATATGTGTGTGTTTTTAAATGTGTAGACAAAGGGGAGATTCAATGCATATATGTACTTAACCATTTATATTCTTATTGTTGTATAGCCTATTCTTTCGATAAGAAAGGGTGAAAGGACCAGCTAGCAACATATACAAATATCTTTATATGGCTATATGTAGAAATATAGTAAAATAATAAAAAACTACATGGATGCATGTATAAGCAACCTCAAAGATAAATAGATACATATAGGGGTATATCCATATGCATAATTTATCATTTTTATTCTTGTTGATGTATCCCTCCGTGTTTTGACAATATTAAAAGTGCGTTTCTATTCTTGTTCTTGTATCCTGTGTTGTTTGATAAGTTTTAGCACTGGAATGGTTATAGATTGATATTTCTAAGTTATCTACCAATTTCCACTAGGATGTTGCAATACATTCATATTTTATTTTTATTGTGAAATAGAGCTGTCAATTAGTTAACTCAAATTGTAACATTTTGTCATTGGAAAAATTTCCTAGAACTATGTCTATGGAGTCAGGTTTTGTGGATGGGTCTCCAGAGCCCCCCAATATTGATTTGTTGACATCTGCCATTGTTCTCGTTGTGGAGTCTGGCTCTGAGGGCGTGAACCATAAGCCTTTAGATCTCAATTCTGTAAGTATAAATTTCCTTTTTGCTATAGGTCTATTGCAAATTTGGTTTTATTGTTTCAAGTTTTCTTCGCTTTAAGGTGTATACACACATGGGTGGACCTGGAAAAGCATATAGATGTGCAAGGAGATATACTTTTATATTTTCCAGCATATAAAAACATCCCTTTCATGAATATGTATGCATATGTATATATATATGTATATGTACATGTGTATATGTATGTGTATGTGTATGTATATGTATGTGTATATGTATATGTGTATGTATATATACATGTATATGTATATGTATATGTATATGCATATGTATATATGTATATGTATATGTATGTGCATGTGTGTCCATATGTATATGTATATGTATATGTATATGTATATATATGTATATGTATATGCATATGTATATGTATGTGTATGTATATGCATATGTGTATGTACATGTATATGTATATGTATATGTACATGTCCTGACCGGAAACGACTTAACCTAGTTTTTTTATGACGATGTGGAGCTTCGTAATTACGTGGGTTGGCGGTGGTGGAGTTGGTGGCCTTGATATGCGAAAGCTTAATGGTGAGTATTTTCTCACATGAGGGTTAATGCATCCTGTCATTGTTGTATGTGTATATGTATATGTATATGAATATGTATATATATATATATATGTATATGTATATGTATATGTATATGTATGTGTATGTGTATGGATATGCATATTCATATGTATATGTATATACATATGTATATGAATATGTATATACATATGTATATGAATATGTATATGTATATGTATATGTATGTGTATGTATATGCATATGTATATGAGGAAGCTGAATGGTAAGTTTTTTCTTTCACAAGGGTTAATGCATCCTATCGCTATTGTGCGATTGCAGTGGTTGAAGTAAATGCAATATTCAATGTTGTAGTGTGGGAAAGTATACTTTGATTAAGTTTTATTGTCGAAAGAGTAGAATATGATAGATTAGATATGAAGACAACAAATTCCACCCTACTTTGTTAGTGTGTGATGTGTGATGGAATTCCATGAAATTTTGTGTGGGTGTTCCATAATGTTCTTGGTTAGGGATTTTTCTGGAGTCCAAGAGCCTCCACGACGAAAAAAAAAATTGTGGGGAGGATACTGGCCATGGGTTGTGTGGTTTTGGTTTTAATGGCATATATTTGTTCTTGCATAGATACATGCCTTCACGAATCCTTATATACACTTTGTTTCCACAAAAATATCTTACGGCTGATTGCATAGATCCTATATTGTATTCTTCTAAATGGGGGATATAACAATAGTGAAATAGTGGAAATGGTTAACACAAAAAACTATAAAATCCTTTTGTATATATTTTTATATATTCCAATGTTCAAACTTTGTTATTTGTTTTGTGATCATCAATAGATATAAATTTATATATACATGGATACACATATATATTTTGTTACATGTTTATGTGTAATTACTACTTTAAATATATTTTTGGTTATACATGTATATTCATATATGCTAATATGGTTGAGCTTGTATGTATACTCCTAGGTTGTGCGAGTACATTCAAGTTCTACAACCCAATCAATTGCTAAATTTAAAAAGGGTGAAAAATAACAACATAACCATTTGTACTATAGCCAACATAGAGAGGAAATTTGTGTAACGCCCATCGTGCAAACCCCAGAGAACACACACAATGCAAATAATTTTTTTTTTTTAAAACAACTACATTAAACATGCAAATATCATTAAACCGTAATCACATAACAAGTTAAATATCATTAACACACTTAGTTCTCTGGGGCACGCGAGGTTACATTGCAACAACTAAACATAAATAAAGATAAAGATTACAACATAACCATTTACATTATAAGAACCATAAACAATGATACATCCAATAACCATGATGCAAGAATAATAAACATCACATAATATATCCATAATAAATCTCTTAATAAAGATACAAATAATCCTAACTATTACATCATCGTTTTAATGTTACATCACAATATCTTGATAAATAAATTACAATGAATTCCCCAACATGGGGATTGATACAAGAATAATGAAATATGAAATACAAATGATTACTGGTACAACTCCACTGCGGAATGCTGAGAAGACATGATGCTGATGGGGAACCCAATGGGTGCGGAGCACGTTCCACCTAACTATGTGAATTACAAGTAACTCACCCCCTGTGCTCAGAGGTGACGAGGAAGAGAACTCGACCATGAATGTCAAATTGACTCAACAACAACATGGTACAAAATAAGTACAATTCAAGGCATACAATAAACAACCATCAATGATCACAAAATCACATAACAAGTTAAAACTATGAAACTCATCACAATTAAACAAAGCATTACCAATTAAACAAGTAACTAAATAATAATCATAAACCAAACTCACAAGAATCAGAAACAACATAAAGATTACAATATCCAGAGGAAACTACAAACAAAGCACTAGGGTGTCAAGTGGAGAGTGTCATCGCATAGCTCTCATGGGATTCTCCTGGCCCTTCCTCCAACTGAGGCGCCGACACCCATCTATGGATCCCTTGGCCCTTCCTCCTAACTGAGGCATCGACACCATAGGGTAGCTAATGCGGAGCCGATAATCTCTCATGAAGACGAGACTACGACTTTGCCGACCATGGCCTTCTCAGTCTATCACTAGTCTATGGTAGCCCTAATGCATAGACGAGGAATCCAGTTTTAATTATCTTGTGTGTTTTACTACCCATCCCCCTAAATTCTATTTTTAGGTTATCACTTGTTTAACTACTCTTACGTGGGTTCCCCTGAGCACTTCCTCCTTCCGAGGTGCCGGCGCCCACAAAGAGCCACTCTCCCTATGACCCCTAACATAAATCAAAACTAGGCAAGGGTTGAACTATAACATAAAAGCATAATACTCAAACAAACTCATGCGAGGCATTAACCCTCTCGCGATAACTCATAACCAAAAGTCTTAACAACCGTTCAACCCTTCCTAACGTAAACCATTAAGTTTCAATTCCAAAAGTATAACCAAGACGAGAAACATTCTAAAATAATAAGCCTTAGGAACAAGACTTCACAAACAAACAATGGTTCCCACATCAACAACACTACATGATAACCATTTCGGACAAGAACTCAAAATGCATTTAAAAGGACATCAAACCATTCACAAAAAGGTTAACAGATTCCAATCACCAAATATAACGAAATACAGTTTCTTTGATAAAATTCCACAACAACGGATCAGGACAAGATCTAGTTTAAATTATTTGTTCAACCAATAAAATAATACCCTATATTTATATAACAACACTAATTAACCTTTTTAAAAATTAAAACACAAAATTTACATTTTAAACTATAATTATACTAAATAAAATAATTATAATTTCATTTTAAATAAAATAAATTTTAATATTTAATATTTAATAAAATAAAAATATATATATACATACCAAAATATATATATATATATAAACAAAAAGTATACATAAATAAAATAAAATTATAAAATTTTAATTTTAAAACATAGCCGGCGGCCTTTAAAGACTACCCGCATCAGTCTACTGACTGCTGCGCGCGGCAGTCTTTAAAACTGCTGCGCTTAGCAGTCTATCAGACTGCTGCGCGCAGTACTGGCATGGCAGGGGTGCAGGGAGGGGGGGTACGGCTACGGCCATCCCTCTCCCCAATCCCAAAATAAATTTTTATTTTTATTTTTTTAATAAAACTTTTCTTTTAAATAAAAAAAAGTACCGTCTTGCCAAGAAAATGCCGACGGGTGATTTAATTCGGCCCAAGGAACAATGCGAACTAGAAGAACAAAAATGTTATTTATTTATTTATCTAATAATATAATATATATATATATATATAATAATTATCACAGAGAATAATATATCTGTGTATAACATAGATGAAATATATCACAGAGACTAATATATCTGTGTATAACACAGATGAAATAAACATATATATATATCACACACATGTACTAGTATACTCAAGCAAGATAGTATTTTATTATAGAGAATATTCTTTTTTCAAAATCAGATTTTAGAGGAACTAGAATAATAATTTAAAAAAAATAAAATTCAAAGACAGATTTGATTTACAATCAAATTGTAAAGAAAAGGACTCAGAACATTTTAAAAAGGACAGTTTTAATTCCTCCTAATAATTTTCTTATTCACTCAAAGTTTTCTTTCTTTCAGAAAATCACCCATATTTGTTCATTTGTTTATTTATTTATTTATTTATTTTTATTTTTTTTCATACAAATAAAGATTGATTCGAAACACATTTCTATTCACTATAGAGATTCCAAAAAAAACAAGAAGAGAGAGAGAGAAACCTGGAATCCTACGCTCTCGAAAAATCTGATGTTGACTGACTGAACCCAATAGCCTTTACGCCGAGCTTCCCATTTCGACTTCAAAACTCTTCTACCAACATTACTTGCTCGCACTCGAACCAATTCTCTATTCAGAAAACTTCTCCAAAGCAACACCAGTAACAGATTCCAAGTCCCTTTCTAGAACTCTCCTCCAAAATATAGCCAAAGATTCAAAAATACATAACCAAAGTCTTGTGCAACTTCTGTAACAATAATCCTCTATGTGTATGAAAACTCCCAAAAATCCTAATTAAATAAAAGATATTGTCTATTTCTTCCAAAAACTCTAAAAATCAAAAATAAAAGAAAATAATTCTTTAAAAGCAAGCTTTTTAATTAGATCTGTATTCTTATTCGTTCTCACAACTTTTTCAGTCTTTTATTTGTTTTATTGTTTTAATTTCTATTTTAGCCACTTTTCTTGCACACCACATTATCTATTTAATTTAAATAATTTATTCTAATAATTATCCTCAACCTATAATATAAAATCACAACCTATAATATCCACATTTAATTAACTAAATCGCAACCTATAAAATACTCACATTAATAAAATACGACATAACACAACACAAACCACAAATGACGACAATTACAAAAATGTACAAATCCATTCAAACAAGATGATCTGACATCATGGGATGAGATGACTTCATCGTCACCTTTGTTTCAACATTTAACCGTTGGGCTATTGGTGCTCGCCCTGTCCTGCCGAAGCAGGTGGAATCGAGACTTGTACCTGCAAATCCTGCATACAAACGAAGTTGTGTACATGTGCATACATATATATATAAAATCAAAGCATTAAATTGAAGCATTGCATTGTGAGAAGGAATCGTAGTATAACAGAGCACTCGCAAGCGAGTGATGCTACACTGTCCTTCCTCACCTCTATCCTAACAATTATAATATAACTAATAAAATAAAATTTCTAAACTAACAATTCATCTCATGACATAATTCATTAAATCATTGCATCATAATATAATTCTGAAAATCAACTAACATCACCAACCACAATGTCATATGAAATAATCAAATCCTCAAGTGTATAAGCATAATCACCAATAGTCTACTAATCAAACCACCAAACCAAACAATAATAGTATCATCACAGTATCAAACCAAGGCACATAAAATAATAAGTCTAAACAGTATGAGGGGTATTACAATTTGTGCGAAGCATTGTACAAAATGCATGGAACAAAGGCTAACTGCACCATGCACAACTCTGACTCTACCTGCTATCAATATTCCCTTGCAGTGCCCATTGGAAATGGTAGATGCCACCCCTTATATACAATCTCAAAGCAATCCCCCTGCTGGACCAACACAACAACAACGCTTGAAAGAAATATTCAATGATTGCTACCTTTCTATGATAAAGCAATTTTGGTGCTGCATAGATGCACTTTGAAACCTTTATGTTTGTTAGATATGTAGAGAAATCTACATAGGGATCCACACTTGTATGTCAAGGTCAACAACGACATGTGTAAGATGCAATTATAAAAAAGGCACCTACCGCTTTAGCTCTGCAAATGGAATGGACCCAGGCCCACAACCATTGTTGCTAAAAAATCTTACACAGGTTAAAGAAATGCTCATTGCTAGGGTGGCCCTGATTTTGCAAGTGTCCCATGCTAGAGGAGGTCAATTTAAATACAATGGTCACACGATAAGCTTCCCTCAAGATATCTCGAGCATAGCATAACTTTTTTTGTGCCGATTGCAATACCTTGAGGTTGTGATCGTATGGTGAACCACTATTGAAGGTGGTAATTCCAATTGCTATGTTAATAAACATCATGTCATGGATGCATTGAAATACAAAATTCAACATGACAAATATTACTATGATGTTGAGATTGATGTTGAGGCTCTTAATATGTTATCTGATGTTGTTGTTGATTTCTCCAATTTCTTGCATAGAATAGAGCAAGTTTCTGATGAATACCTAATGCCATCAACTAGCTCAACAAATGCTGCTCAAGATGAAAATGGCTCTTCAAACTTTTCATCATTTATCCCTTCCTTTCCAAATGCTAGACGAGAGCTCTAGGCAATCAAACAGGTATTACAAATTGAAAAAAAAGAGCAGAATATTTTGTGTTGGCCTAAAATTAGCTCTTCTCCTATTAATGAATACAACACTGAAGGTTTATTTACAATGGCCTTTCCAACATTGTTTCCCACTGGAGCAAAACTCCCCCTCCAACCGAGGAATGTTCAAATTCACTTGCATGAATATTCCCTCCACTTAATGAGATATTTTGACCATAGATTTGGAAAACATGTTAGGTTTAGGTATTTCCTCTACAACTTGATAATGAGACATCATAGCCAACAAACTGTTTGTCTTTGTTAGAGTGGATCTGGAAGACAAAATCCTTAGGTCATTTTCTGCATTGCGTGAACATCTTCAAGCTGCTTTTGATGGCCAGATAGCTGAACAACTGATGCGTTTTGGTGCATTGTTGTGCCAAAACCATTCTTTTTAGAACTCTTGTCAGGCCTAGCTATCTACAATGATTGAACAACTTGGCATACCTACCCTTTTTTCACTTTAAGCTGTTCAGACACACAATGGGATTATCTACAATTTTTTTTTCTCTTTTGTGGCTCATTTGGCAATGGAGCCTTCAACAAAGACACTAACAAATAGTGTTGTTCAAAATACACATATAATGTCTTTATATCTACATCATAGATTCTCAATTTTCTGTGAAGAGGTGATTGAAAAGCTTTTGCATGCAAAATATTATTGGTATAGGTATGAATGGTAGCATCATGGCTCTCCACATGTGCATGGTTTTTAATGGCTTCGAGAAGCCCCCAACATGGACACTCTTGATTGGTCCAATAACCATGATGTTAAAATGGCAAGACACTTTTTTGATAGATATGTTTCAACTTGGAATCCACATTGCCTTGCACAGAGATTGCTCAAAATGTATCATTGTTCTGAAGAAAATATGTGCTTGCTTTCCACGAGCTAGATTCTTTCCAGTGATCCAATCATAGATTATGAAGAGTTGCTACATACAGTTCAAAGGCACACAAAATGCTCTAAATATACTTTTTTAAGGAAAAGAGGAGAGAAATTACAATGTCAATATAAAGCACCTTGGTAGCAATAACTTACCTCTACATTGACATCTAATGTTGAGTCTAACAAGTCCTACAAGCCAACAAGAAATGATGATGGCCTAAGTATCCACAACCCACCCATGCTTGCAATATGGCATGCCAATGTTGACTACTAGCCAATAGTTTCTAGGAAAATCATTTTAAAGTATAATTCTAAATATGTACCTAAATCTGAGAAGAAATCAGAAAATTATCTTGATATGTTGAAAACACTTGCAAATAAAAATATAGTTGAGGATAGAGCACTACTTGCATATAAAAAATTCATGATGAATATTCTTGTGGAGCGTGACATCTCTGCATAGGAGACGTGCCATATGTTACAAAAATTGCCTCTTCTCACTTCAAGCCGACAATATGTTTGTTTGAATGTTGGAAAAAAGAATGGTTTTGTATAAATAAAGATGATGTTGATGAAGACCTACCAACAAATTATATTCATTGCTGTATACAAAGGCCTCCAGAGCTAGCTGGTGTATCCCTAATTGACTTGATCCACTTATATACTCATTCAGAGTAGCACAAAAAGGCTAAATGGAAACTGAGACACTAGCTTGCAATTGTCCTTATGTACCCGTTGTTCAAGACTATTCCCACTGAAGATACATAAATACATGAGACATTTTGTTGGACTGAACTTATGTTATACAAACTTTTCTGAAACATACAGACAGATATAGGTATTGCCAAAGAAGAGATCATACAAAATTAGAAAATTTTAAAAATAGTTGGTTATCATCCTTGGCATGTTAACAGACTTCTAGTTGCATCCATGATTGAAGAAGTACATGGCAGTGATACTGATGATTTGAACTATTGGCGTTCTATGGATGAATATGAATGGGAAGTTTTCTCTCAGCTTGGTGCAACTACTAACTTCAGTATAAATCAACTCCAACTATTGGGTAGGTGGGACTTTGATATGAACCATTCATGGAATACAAACCATGTGCCTAAAAAACTTCATAATATTTCTTTGTAGTTCATCCCATTAGCTAGGGAACAGTGTGAGCAAGCTACGATACAATTTTTTCTTGTAAATACATCATCCCATTAGCTTTCACCAAAGCAACAATTGGCTCTTCAAATCATCTAGTACCATCACATGCAGCCTTCCCCCAAAGACCCTCTCTACATGATCATTCAAGGGATAGCTGGTACTGACAAATCCTTTTTGATAAATTGTATTAGACAACAAATAAACATGTCTACTATTGGATCCAATAGCTCATTGCTCACATTGGCTCCCTCAGGTGAACATGCTATGTACAACATATGTGCCTCCACAATCCATATAGCCCTCTGTATTTGCATAAATGATATGAATCCTTTGCAAGGTCAAGCGTTGACAATATTCCAAGAACAATTTAAATATATTTAATACATTTTAATAGACAAAATGAGTTTTCTAGGCCCGAAGTTGCTGTTGAAAATAAATAGTCAATTATGCCAAGCATTCCCTGATAACCAGAGGGAGCCATGCAGTGGTGTTTCCATCATCCTTATTAGTGATATTTCCCAGTTGCCACCTGTCATGGATACCCCTATTTATGCTTAACGGTCATCGATTGTAACCTTATAGCATACTTTCACAGTCTCAGTCACATTAGACACTATTTTTCAGCAAAAAGGAGACAGACCTTCCCAAAAAAAGTTTTGGGAAATCCTTCTCCATATAAGAAATGGTGAGACTCTCCATGATGACTGAGAAGATCTTATGAAATAGACAAATAAAATGCTCTCAGCCACAAAAAGAGAAAAATTTGATGCTGCTACACATTTGTTTGCCACAAATGACTTAGTCGTATTCCACAACAAAAAAAATGATCAAATAGTTAAACCTTCCCATAGCCATTAGCATTTCTCAAGTATCACAACAACAAACATATGATCATGGAGATGATGACCAACTTCTCCTAGAATTTCTACTTAATGTTGGTGAACAGGTGATGCTAACAACAAATTTATGGATTCAAGTTGGCCTAGTCAAACAAAGGTTTCTCTCGAAAGTCCCGACGTTCGTTACTCATTTAAAATTGTGTGGGCCTTCAATGCTTGTGTTTATATTGCAATGAAACTTTAACTATTGTAGCTAAAATTATTAATTATTACATATTAATAAAATGAAAATTATTAACGATTACTTAAAATTAAAATTAATGGATACATTGTAACTAATTAGATTCATTCAACATGGCCTATAGTTTTATTTTACATTTTCATTAATCAATTTTCAAGTTGTAGTTTTTTATGTGGAGATGCACAAATTGATTTCTCCTCTTCATGGAAAAGGTTTGTACTCTCCCACCCCTAGCCAATGAGATATGAACTAACCTCACCTTACTTCCTTCTCGCTAATTAACACACTTTCTATTTCAAAACTAAATCAAATAATTGTAAAAATTATAGATTTATTATATTTCTCTTCCCTTTCCACAAAAAAGTTTCCTTCTTGCCCACTTGAGAACCTTTTGCGGTGCACATCTAACGACTGATTGTTGCATGCTTGTACATGCGACTGCTAGTGTAGAGAAGTTATAACTATTCAAAGGGGCTATGAATCAATTTCCTTTCAGTTTGGAGAGAAAAATCATGTCAATCTCGAGTTCTAAACATTTCCCCATCAGGTTGGAGATAATTGGGGAAAGGAAACCTATTAGATGACCTTTCAAGTTCAAAAATATATGGTTTATAGATCTAAACTTTATAGATCTAATTAAGAAATGGCAGACAAAGTGAAATCTTGGGGGGCCCAAATTGTTCAAGGTGGTGACCAAATTATAGCTAATCAAGCACAACTTGAAGAACTAGAATAAGGATTGTTTCAAAACAAAATTCGAAGAAAAGTGGAAAACAAAAGAATTCCTGATGGAACTAAACAAAAGAGTGTTAAAGGAGGGAATGGATATTAGCTACTTCAACCAAGAAAAAGAGATGATGAATAAATTGGGGGAAATTTTGGCCAGGGAAGAGATCTTTTGGTGGAAGAAGTCAAGAGAGCTTTGGTTGAGTGCTGGTGACAAAAAACAGAAAGTTATTTCACAATTCAACAAAAGTGAGAAGGGAAATTAACATGATTACATCCATCAATACCACTGATGGGAGAATTCTAGACAAAGTATAAGAAGTTAAAGAAGCTATAGTTGATATTTTTCATAATTTTTTAAATGATTGGAATGGTTCCAAGTTGGAGGTGCAACAATAATTTTTGGAATGCATTCCCAGGCTAGTTTCTAAGCTCAAAATGAAATGATAGCTAGTAATTTAACAGAGAATGAAATTATAAAAGAGGCCCTTTTTCAATTACACCTTAACAAAGCTCTTGGCCCTAATGGGTTTCCTACCACCTTCTTTAAGAGGTGATAGGATATCATGGGGAAGGAGGTGGATGAGGTGATTGAAGATTCTAGATGTGCACATAGTGCCCTTAGGTAGGTAAACAATACCTTCTTCAATCTCATCCTAAAGAAGGAGAAATTGGAGTTTCTTGAAGAATATCGACCAATTGCACTTTGCAATATTGTCTACAAGATTTTAGCCATTTAGCAGTGGCTAATAGAGTTAAGAATATTTTACTAGATATAATTATAGAGGAACAAATAGGTTTAATCCTAGGAACCTGTAGATCTTAGATGGAGTGGTAATTTCCCAAGAGGCCATTCAATCAATCCATAAAACAAAAAAATAGTCTATGTTGATAAAACTAGATATTAGGAAAGCATTTGAAAAACTTAATTGGAGATTTTTGTTAAAGGTATTGCAGGAATTTAGCTTTCATAAAGGATGGCTAAATTGGATCTTCCAATAGATTTCCTATCCAAGGTACTTGGTTCTTATAAGTAGCTCCCTAGAAGGCTTCTTTAATGTTTCTCGGGATCTTAGACAAGGGGATCCATTGTCTCCCTTTCTTTCCATTATCATGGTCAAGTACTTTGGGAGATCTTGTTCCAAGGATTGGCTTGATGGTCACGTAGTAGGGATTGAGATAACTCATGGTATGCCATAGATTACACATCAACAACTTGCTGATGACATAATACTATTTGGTTTAGCTCAAGAATTTGAAGCAAGAAATTTCAAAAATATTCTAGACCAATATTCATTGGCATCAAGGAAGGAAGTCGGCAAAGAAAAGTCAAAAGTTTTCTTTTTCAACACAAACATTAATAGAGAAATGTAGATCTTAAGAATTATAAAATTTAGAAAGAACACTCTTCCTTGCAAGTATTTTGGGTTTCCTTTGGCGAAGGGTGTGTTACTAGGGGAGCTTTGGAACCCCCTATTGGATAGGGAAAAATTTAAAGTTGCAATGTGGAAGTATAGATGGTTGTTATGGGATGGAAGGCTCACTATGCTCAAGTCAGTAATTGTTGTAATTTTGATTTATATGATGTATTACATTCCCTTATTTAGTACAACTAGCAAAGAAATCAATCAAAAAATGAGGACCTTCTTTTGAAAAGGAAACTTCGAGCAACAAAAATATCCCCTGATCAAGTGAAAATATATATGTGAATGGAAAGAGGTAGATGGTGCAATTCTAAAGAATTGTATCATGTACAACAAGGTGCTGGGAGAAAAGTTGGTTTGGTCGATACATACAAAGCATGATATCAAATGGGTCAAGATTCTAAAGGTGAAATATTTGGATAAAGAAGAAAACAACATTTTCACTACACAAACACTTCTGATTGGTTCAAGGATATGGAACTTTATTAGAAGTAGTAGAGATTTGATTCTTAGGCACTTGACATGGGAAATCAAGGATGGATACACAAGACTATTCTAGGAAGATTCTTGGGAAGGACATCAAAAACTTGTTGATAGGGAGGATTTCACACAAGAAAAGGTCATCACAAAACAACTTTGGTGTGACAAAGTGAGGGATTACATGTTGACTAAATTAGAAAATGGTGGATTATCACATCAGTTGAAAAGCATAAGAGGCCTTGGTTTAGATAATAGGACGGTTGAAGCTTATAAAGTTGTATTAAATTGTCAGTTTGTTTGCTTCAGAAAAGGCAATGATAAGCTAAGGTGGAATGCTTCTCCATTTTGGGAATTACAGCATGAAGGATGGATATATAGTTTTGTGTGGAAACAACATGGAAGATGTCGGGTTACCAATCAATTTGTGTTGGAACAAACACTTCCTTCCAAAGGTAGGAATATTTACATGGTCCTCTTCTCAGGGTAGGGTCCTCACTGTAGATAGATTTACTAGAATGGGATATGTGGGTCCTACTAGATGTATACTTTGTAAGAAAGATGAATTTGGGGATCACCTCTTTCTTAATTTTCCATTTTCTATGAGTTGTTGGCATTGGCTTAGTGCCAAGCTGCAATGGCAATCTGTGTGTCTAAAAAATATTTTGGATATGCCTTTCACAAAAAGGCTATGTTTGGTGGCCTTTGGATCACTAGCCACTCAGTGTTAGTATGAGAGATTTGGAAGGAAATAAACATGCATCTCTTCCAAGTTAAAGAAATTTCAAAGAAATAATTTTTAAACAAGGTTGAGGCAAGCATTGTTGAGGTAGTTAATTCGAGGGTAGAAGATCCAAGTCACAAAAAGCAAACTTCACAGTTTGGGATGCTAATATGCACAAGAATTGGGATGGTTTGAAGACACTAGCTTTTGTTGGGGAGGGTGGAATCAAAACTTAGGAATCCAAAAAGATGGTGCATTGGGAGCCTTTGGATGCTAGGTAGTATAAGTTGAACTTTGATGGCATGGCTAAGGGAAACCCTAGTATTTTGGGGGCTAGGTGTATTGTTCAAGATTGGAATGGAATGGTCATTGGTAGGATGGTCAAACCTCTTCTTGTTGGAACCAACAATGCAACAAAATTACTAGCATTAATCCTTGGCCTCAAACTATGTCACAAACTAAACATTTAAAACATAGTAATCTAAGGAGATTCTTCTTTGGTCATCAATGGGCTAAGATCAAGGAGGTTGGTGAATTGGAATTTTATGAGTGAAATTAGACATTGCACTAAAATTGTTGGAAGGTTTTTAGCTTGTCATAATCAATCATATTCTAAGAGAAGGAAATATGGAGGTTGATCCCCTCTCCAACCTAGGAGCTAATGGTAGATCGAGAAAGGAAACGTTCAATACCTACAGTAAGGGAGCATCAATTCTATGTTAAAATAGATATATTTTGGGAGGTTGGGTGGGAAACTTTCCATAGCTATAGTTGTGGAAAGTCTAGTAGAAAGTCAAGGCTCTCAGTGGACGTTGAAGGCTAAATTTTCAACTAGCAATGGGTTGATATTTAGAGTCCAATGCAATTCAAATATAAATGTGCTTTCCACAAACAATGTTGTGGAAAGTAGTGATTTTTGTGATTGGATTGGATATGCATGGGTTGGTGGTGTTATATTGTTTCAAACTCCTTTGAATAACCTCAGGTGGTTGATAATTCATATTTTTAGTGGTGGGAATGGTATGTTTTGAGCTTTCCAGGTTGTATGTTTACATAGACATGCAAAGTCACACTTGGTGTGTCACCTCATTGATCAACGGTGTTGGCCAACCTTTGGGTGGCATCATTCTTTAGAGAATTCAATATTCATAGTCTAATCAAACAAATGTTTCCTTCTATGGGTCATATGAAATCCAAATTGGGAGGGTGGAAAAGCTTTTCACATGAACGAAAGTAATTATTTTTAGGCCTCTACAAGTGTGAAATGGAGGTTTAACACTAATTACAGGCTGGCTTGGTAGATGGACACACACAAATATTTGCGGAATGCATTAAAAATGATTTTAATTTGACTATTATAAGGCTATTGATGCACAATTACAAGTTATATGGTGTTTGAATTTTTTAACGATGAAAATGGATAAAGGTTCAATGTTTATTATGGATACATCTACAGAGACACTAATGAGCATTGGTGTTGATACACCCATTCAACTGGAGAGCACAAAGTAAAATGACTTTCAAAGGAAAGGTGAAAGACCATATATTGAAGCAGGTACTCCTCAATGATGATGCCCTAACCCTGGTTGCAGTAAAGATCATTTTGGGTAATGGTTTTTTGGAGGATAGTGAGGCTTATCGGGTTGATACCAATATTGTTTCATGGTTTCTGGTGATTCTGCTAGACATTAGCACTCCTCAAGTCATGGATGAGACAATGGTGAGGAAATTGTTTAAGGCTAATCTGTTGGTGGGGTTGAAGAAGATTTTGTATGCAGCGATGCTAGGGGTCAGAGTTCCTCGACCATGAGACATGCGTCTATTATAGGATCCTTGGGAAGGTTATCAAGTATTATTCATTATTGATTGATCTTAAGGGGATGGCACTCATCAAGCATATGTAGTTCACAGTGGTTGGAGTGAATTATCTAAAAAAATCTTTGTAGCTAGTTCCAGTGTGGGGTCAATTCAATTGGGATGCAGAGTTTTAGTCCTTTGCTCATGCCCATGGGGTCATATGATTACTATGGTAATTGTGGGTTCAACTTGTGTCTAGGATTTTCTATGGTTAGTATATAGTCCATGTCAGTGCTTAATTCTACATGTTAATAGTGGTATTGTATAGTTTGTTTGACATTTTTAGCTAAATAGATTCATATGTATCCAAAATTTTAGATTTCAGTCCAATGTTTGGCTTGCAGGTTGCTCAGTCATGGCTTGTTAGCCTAATTTTACAGTGGATTGCTTCAAAGAAAATGTAACAAGAGAGGTACGTGGTTTCTGGTCATGGAAGAAGGGATTCTGCATTTTGGTCATCTTCTTAGTAGAAGCTATATCTTTTTTTTTGAGATTAATATAAAATTACCCTTACACAAAAAATATATTTTATTTTGTTTATTTAAAAATCATTTAAAAAATAAAAATATGTATCCATTTTATTTTATTGTTTTTTTTTATACAATAATATTTCTAGAATCATGATAAAAAATATTTAATTATCCAAAACAAAAATCTCTAAATACAATCCTATTACCATCAAAAGAATTTCTTTCCTATATTTAGTAAGTGATAGTTTATCAAAAAATAGCTAAATTCTTAAATAAAATAATTTATTAATGCCTTATATATAGACAGAGAGTGTGAGTTAGAACTTGAAAAGTAGGATTACATGTACCACCTTGTCGTGTGTTTCTATTTTAGGATTGGGAAAAAAACTAATAACTCTGGATATACTTTGGTTATAGCTCCTTCGCCCTTAAACATGGAAGTTTGATTCCCATGATACATTCAATCCTTGAAACCTGCATTTAGCTCCTTCGCCCTTAAACATGGAAGTTTGATTCCCATGATACATTCAATCCTTGAAACCTGCATTCTTGTTTATAACTTGATAAGAGGAAGCTCCAATTGAATGGATTGTGTTGCTTTTAAGTGTGAAAGAAATTAATTTTGATGTTTGTGTAGACATTGAAAATTTTCTTAAGCTTGTGAACGCCATTTTCTACATTAATTCCCCTCCTATGTAGTTAAATAAATTTTTATTATTATTTAATTATTTCTTAAAGTCATTCTTCTATTAATTAAATAATTATAATTATTTAATTAATTGATTTTTAGTTTGTTTAATTAATTAAATCAATTTATTTAATTACATCACTAATTAATTCTTTCACTTTATAATTAAATAAATTCTCATTTATTTAATTATTTATTAATATTTTCCTACTATAATTAAATAATTATTTTTATTTAATTATTCATTAGCTTTTTCTTCCACAATTAAATACATCGTATTTCTTTTAAAAATTCAACTTTTCCCTCTTCTTTTCTAATTAAATAATTGCTTTTATTATTTAATTTACTCCAACCACCTCTTTTTTTGTGCAAATCTTATCACTCATCTCAACTAACCTTCACCCTTGATAAGGTTTTATTAACTTTTAATCTCCACCATCCATCACTAACTAAACCCTATTTTAGCCCTAACCCCATTTCCTTGCTTCTCAAAGCAATCTCATCCATTGATCTCCATCATTTAATCTTGGTCCTTCATTCAAATTTGGTTTTCTATAAAAGAGACCTATCCCTTTCATTTTGACACTAATTGACTAATTACAACCACTATCTTTGATATTTTGTTGTTACTATTACTAGGTTTATTCTTGCTTATTCTTGCATACTACAAATCTGAGGGCAATAGCATATAAAGCAAAATGGAGAAGAGCAATGAAGGTGATTCAACAATGGCATAGGAATTATGATATTATTGCTTATATTTCTATGTTCATTTGTGCTTCATTGTTGAATTAGGGTCTTTAGGGTTTAAGTTTTATGTATATGATGACTGATACCATTGATTCATGCCTTTCACCTGAATTTTACCCTAATTCTACAGTTTGTGATCATTCTCATGCTTGAAAATAAATCATTGAGGCAAGTAACAAGTGTTGAACTTAGTCAAATTTCAAGATCTGAATCATCTGCAAGGTAAGCACTCTCTTTTTTGTCATAGATTAGATGTACTCTATTTACTGATATATATTCCAAAAACATTGTCAAATTTCAAGATCTGACTCATCTGACAGATAAGCACTTTCTTTTGCCATAGATTAGATGTACTCTATTTAGTGATATATATTCCAAAAACATTGTTCTAAGAAATAGGAAAAGCCCTGAATTAAGACTTGCTCTGCAGACATTCTCTCAATTTTAAATTGTAAATTTCGTAAATTGCATAATATGATACTGAAGCTTGAAATCAACATGAATGATTTTATTCAGGTTTTGTGCAGGATGAGCGAATTGAGAGAAGGAAGGAGAAGGACAAGCCGTACTTGTATGAAGTTGCCAGAGCTCCCGAATGAGATAATCATTGAAATAGGGGAAAAGCTATCGTTGAAAGATATTGCAAACTTGATATCATGTTGCAGAGGTGTGGCATCCCAGGCCAAATATTTATACGAGCAGCGTCGTAGGGTGGACATGTCCTGTTTCGAAAGCGTGACGCCATCCATCTGCAACTACCTCATCAATCACTTCTCCTGCAGCCGCCTCGTGAGCCTCCGTTTCTGCTATGACGTTCACCGCCACCACAAATACGATGAGGAAACAGTGGACGCCATTTTGGGATACTTTTCCTTTTCCACCCACCCGGAAATCGACCTCTATGCGGGCACACCGCGCGTGGTGGACATCCTTGCGCATGGTTACTTCCTCCACAAGTTTCTTTCATCTCAGCAGTATCTGCGACACCTGGCAGTGGACTCGGAGCGGGAGTATGTGAGAGGAGATCGCAAGGCCTTGGTGACGTTAGACATTGTGGGGAGGAACTGCCCCAGGCTGGAATCTTATTGGCGCCATTCCCCATCGTTCAACCCGCCACATGTCCACGCGGCCTTTCTGCAGGCCTGCCCCCGCCTCAAGTATGCCAAATTGCTCTTCAGATTGGGCATTGAGGAGCTGGACACGTATGCAACGCTGACCTCCCCACTGGAATTAGAGTGTGCCGACTTTTTCTTTTTCGGATGGCATGACCTCACAGAGCAGAAGCGTAGGATGGGTGAAGCAAAGCTGAGAATTATAGGATCAAGGCTACCCAAAATCACTACGGCACATGTGAACTTTGATTCAAGAGGTTGCATGAAAGAGTACATGGAATTGGTGAAGGCCATGCCCACAATCCAAACTCTCGTTTTTCTTCGCAATTTCAAGGCCATAAGCGAACCTGTGGGCCCTGTTTTTGTAGGTGCTTTTTCCCTGCTGAGAGAACTCTATCGTACTCCCGTTGTGGTGTTGTTGAATGGTGTGCCGGAGGAGGAGTTTGAGAAGGTTGTTGACGTAAATACATGGGATGCGTTGCCGAGAGGAGTAGAGCATGTGAGGATAATCTTCCACTGGCGTAGCCCAAGCTTCGATCAAGGAAGACAAGCGTTGCTTGACAAATTCATCAAAACTGCTCCTCTCCACCTTCAAAGATGTTCCGTCTTTGGTGTTCGATCGCTATTTTCGGAAGACTATGTTTTCCTTGAGACTTTGAACCGTGGCAACGTTGATATCAAAACGGCCTTACCCTTGGTTCGTCGTTTTGGCATAGACACCATGCCTTGTTAAGAGACTGTTTTATTGTCCTTGTCATATTCTTATGTGCTTGTTTCTATCTTTAAACATAGATAGCTATTGTGAAAATTTGAATGGTCCAAACAATTTGTTATTCAATGTTTATAGTGGATTGTAATTTTATTGGAATTTATGTGTTCTTGTCATTGATATTAGGTAATTTGTGTATAGACTTTCTAATTAAAAAATATTATATATCATTTTATGTGATTTTTTTAATTTTTATTTAAAAGAGTTTTTAAAATTTTCATACGATTTTTTTTTACTTCAATTTATTTACTTTATATTTTACTAAGAGTTATTTTTATTATTGAATAATATTATGTGAAATATTAATATTTTTGCATGTAGATAACTATTAACCTTAAAAGAAAAGAAAAGATTTTTTATTTACACATGTATGTCATTATGTTCCATTCTTTATTGCAATTGTAAATCACTTCTCAACATTCATTCAAAATATGATTGGTTTTAATTTGAAAAACTATAATTTATTGACATGGTAAGGTTGACTTGATATTTTTTTGTCAAGATAATATTTAAAAAATAAAATATAGTAAGATTGATAAAGATATAAAAATTGGAAAAGTCTTTTTTTTTTTAAATTTGTTAATTCTAATATTTTTTTGTAAATGATACTTTCTAATCTTGATTATTTAAAATTTTTACTATTTGAAGAAAAAATGTTATTGTAAATAGAATGGTCAATGACTATCACATTCCAAAACTTCTCAATAAGAAAACTCCATTTCTTATGTTTAATAGAAAAATAGAATGGTCAATTATATTTAAAAAAGAATTACTCAACCTTTTTACTTCATGTAATCATTTCAACATCTAGATCTATCAACCTAAGCTCTCTATTGAGAATTTCTTATCCAAGAATTTCTATTAGAAAACGCTTTTATTCTTACTTATGATAGTATTATGTGATGTTATTCTTTTTATTCTATTAGATCTATCTAGTTATTTGCTTCATTATAACTTTCTTAAATATATCTTAAGCATAATCCATAGTTTCAATTCCAGTAGAAAGCCAATGATTTGTAATTATATATATGATTGTTAAAATTCAATAATTTTGTAATAAAAATTAAATATTATCTTATTCTTAATACTTTAGAACCTTAATTTTTCAAGCCATTTATATTCTATTTTCTTCTTATTTACAACTACAAGGTAATAACCTATAAAGTATTATGTACTCAACTTTAAGATGATGGACCAATTTCTAGAGTAATTTAACTTATTAATAATTTTGAATTAGTTTAAATTTTTAAAATGCTCATATGTTGAATAGTAGTCCAATAGTTCTTTGTTGTGTGGTCTCACAACATGCCCAAAGAATGTAAGGTTTGGGGACCGAAGTGAAAAAATTAATGCTTATGACAGGTGTTGGTTGGCAAAGGATCACCAAAAGTGTTGAAATTGAAGTCTTAGAAGTATTTCACGATTTGAATGTACCGAGTCTAAAATGCACTAGGTACCAGAAAGCAGGTTGATTGGAGTGTTTAATGTGAATTTTGATAAGTTGTTGCAGTCCAGAGATGAAAGTCTGAGAATTGTGAAGGTTTCGGTGGTAACCGAGATGTGGGTAAATTTTGTTCCAATAAAAAGATGAAGTTTGTTGGGTGATGGGTGCCGAGTAATAATGCATGCATGTTCGATGTAAGATTGATTGTAATTTTTTTCTTGGGAACTCAAAATGTCTAGTAACTCACCTAAGGGGATAATTACATGAGAATGCATTAAAAGCATGTTATTTATGATTACATTTAAAAGGATGATATATTAATAATGGTTTTATTTTGATGAGATTTTTATGAATGTTGAAAAAAAGGGATTGATATATGGAATTTTATGTGCAAGAGAAACATGATGGACTATGCTTCAGTATGAATGGTTAGGAAAATTTGGGTTGCAAGTAGATTTGGTGATGTAGCCAGGTTTGGTAGTGCACTCTAAAAGCTCATGCGAAAACAAAGTTCGTAGCAAAGAAACATCTGATACCGGAGGACTAGGAATCCTGGTATTACACATGCAATGAAGGAGTGCGCCTAGCTCAGAGGTAATTTACTTCTAGGTGTTTCATGTCCAAGCCTGGACCTGAATGTAGTGATCAAAAGTGCTAGTGGAGTGGGGTATATATATCAAGTTCCACCTGATCATTTTGAATATCCACCAGAGGAAGTTCCTACCTTTTGTTTGACAAATATACATGGTTTGGGTTTGATTTCCTGATCAAATTTTAAAGATATAAGTCCAAAAGTTTCAAATTTCTAAAGAAGGTTGACATCCATTGACTTATTCAAAAGTTCTCTTGCCATTTTTCATATGCCATGTGCTTTGTTACAACTTAACCCTTGGATTCCCTCTCATGTGTTGGTTGAATTTCCCGAGCATCTAGTTCTTATAAAATGTTGGGAGATGTTTCAATTTAAGGTAAGTTCAGAATTTGTGGATGTCAGAGAACCAAAAAAATTTCAATTTTTTTTTTTTCCTATTTTCTATTCCATTCCAGATTAAAAACTTGTATGTTTCATTAGAATTTAACTAATATCAGAGCCAATTTCAAAGCTATTTCCTAATATAAAATCTTAGGTAGTTGATTGTTTGTTCCTATTGGACAAGACTATGTGTAGTGTCGTTTAAGGGTGCATATTGACACTATCTGGTGGCAAATAATCCCCCTTTTCTTTAAAATATCACATTATTTTGCGCTTAGATATGAAGCAATCTAGTGATGTATGAAATAGTTTACTCTGATTTGGTTATTTCTTGAGGCATGCATGGATAATACATAGGAGAAATTTTACTTTTCAGTAATTTTTATTCTTTATTTTAGAATAGATGTTTAAATTTTAGAAAATGTTCCAAAAAAGTAATGAATGCAGGGAGTTTTATTGCCAATCTTTTGATTCCATGAAATTTTTGAATGCTTAACACTAAATCTACTTAAATGAATGAAAGTTATTTGGATTTCATGAAATATTGTAAATCTGTTGATTTCATAAACTTATTGAATGATTGAACTGAGATTAATTTAAGATCTCTATGATAACTTCTGATACCATAAGGACCGTTTACCCCTCATGTTTAACAATATTATCACAATGAACCCTTAGTGAACCTAGTGCATCAAGACCTGACATAAATGAGCCTTGGGATTAAGCCGAGTTAGCCTTAAATTTAGGTTTTCCTAGTGGATTCTTTCAAGAAAGATAGGTTCCCACAAAGTCTTTATGATAATTTTTTTTGTTTGTTGTTGTGCGACTAACATCCACATTAATAAGAGTGGCACTAGAAGGAAGGAAACTTCTAGTTTCTTTGGAGTTAGTACTGTCATAATAGTTTTGGGTTGGAAATTTTCTTGCAAGGTGAAGGCCTAAGCAAGTCCATAATGGAAAGTAAAATGGAAGTTGATAAGCTCTAAAAAATTCTTAACTAGAGGCTTTATTTCTTAAGTCTATTCACTTTTGGTAGGGTTATCGAGTGAAGGATTCACGATATAACTGATCATAGTAAACTTGAATGTGAAGTTTTTTTAACTAGGGTAAGTTTGGCCACCTATAGGGTAATTACGTTAATGGAGGAATCCTTAATTGCAAAAATAAAGGAACCATTGTTGGAAAGATTTTTGAATTTTAAGAAAATTTCTAACCCTAGTGAAATTGGAAATACTAGAAATTTAACTGTTAGATCAAATAGATTCATTAACCATAATTGTAATGATGAAATTCCAAAAATGTTCTAGGAAGAGAAGAAAGGTCACCAAGATTTGGAAACAGAACATTCAAAGTGTGAACATGAAAGGAGTGAGTCACTGATCTTGTCACACATGGAAGGTGATAACAAAGAGAAAGAGTTGGGGAAATGAGAAGGAGATGCATGCTTTTCACCCTTGATCATGAATCCACAACCTAAAAGGGAGGAATTTTTTTTATTTTACATAGAATAAGGAGCATCAAATTTTTACTTTCTCACTTTGTGATGATGGTGTGAATTGTGTTAATATTTTTTATAACGAAATGAATAGTGATGTTGAGATTAAAGATAGGACCAAGAACCATTTGTATTAATATTTTGTCTAACGGAATGAATAGTGATGTTGAGCTTAAAGATAGGACCAAGAACCAAAGGAAACTTAGAGGGAAATAAAATCAAGAAATGAACACAACCATTCATGGAGCAGAGCAGAGTAAAGTGGAAACGCATGAATGAGTACCAAAAGAAGGTACAATGACAAGAAGACAATGAAGGTGTTCGCAATCGACCTTTAATGTGGTTGTTTCCATATATTTTAGCCAAATTGTTGGTAAGAATGCATTCAAATTTTCATTTGTCAAACATAGAAAAATTAAAATAATTCATTGCTACACTAGGTTATCTGAGATTTATTCAAGCAAATTTAAAGATAAACCTACTATAATTCAGACAAAGAGCATTATGAAGATAGTGGTAGAAATTAGGGTAAATTTTTTAATTAAGGCTGGTCACTTGATTAGGGTAAATTTTAGTTAGTTAGGCTAATTTTGCTTTAGTATCAGTTTGTTTCTTGCTTTTTGGTTTTGCTCATGATATTAATGAATTATGCTTAAGCTAAAACACATGAGAAGTGAATTTTCTAAAATCATTGTACTATAAATTTGAAAAGGTAAAACCATTCAAAATAAATGCACGCTTGAGTACAAAAAAGAATTTTTTTTATTATATTTCAAGTATTTACGTGGGAAATACAAAATTCTCATAGTAAAAAAGCAAAAAGAGACAAAAGGAGTCAAGGTTGAATAGGGGGAGGATGGTCAGTCAATTTGGGCAGCTTCATCAATAAGGGATGTGTACCCTAGGTAAGTGTTATCCCTATGGTCATCAATGTCGAGGTTGTGTAGAGCAGGGGGGAAAGACCAAAGAGGAACTACTTCATTGTGCTCCAAAAACCATAGAATTTCATCAATGGAAGGGATTCCCATGGCCGAGTGAGCTACAGAGAGAACATGGTCCAAGTTCCCTAGAATGTTTGGCCATACTATCATAACTACATAGTAGAATAAACTTTAGCTACCGAAAGGTCGATGTCCAAAAGCGAAGCTACAAACTGTGAAGCCAGGTCTAAATTTAGCTTGTAGTATGCTCTATAATTCACATAAGTTTCTCCAAGAACCATGTGTAATAATGATTTAGTGGTAGGAGTTTGAAGAAAGAAAATTTTTCCAAGCCATTGGGTTGTGATTTAACCAAGGAATCCCATTTTGGTGATGAACACATGTTAGGAAAATGGGAGTATCCATAGCTTGGAAGCAAGAAAGCACAAGTAGAGGAAAAAGAAAATTGAAGAAATTGAAAGAAGTGAAGAATTTGAAGAAAAGTGTGGAATTTATAGGAAGTCATGAGAAATCTGCGATACATAATTTCCTAGAGAGAAAATCTTGGGAATGCAAGTTGACGTGGAAGAAGTAAACTTTTATCTAGAATTAAGAGTTAAGTCAAATAAATTATCACAAAATTGGTGGCCATTTCTTCAAATATTTCCAGTATGAATATTTTGAATCAAGAAAAATGAAGATTTTAGAATTAAATGGTGGTCATTTTAATTTATTTTATCGAGACATATTGATCATGAAGATGTTCATGTGTGCATTTTAGAAAGGAAAATTAAGCCAGTGAGGTGGAACACATAAATATGTGGAGAGTTTGAAGGAATCAATATGTATACGTGTTAAGGCATGTGAATTAAATGTAGAGTATGATGTTCAGGATTAAGTGTAATCATGAAAAGTCTAATGCATTAATGTTAGTGCAGTGCTACCAAAATCAAAATTACCAACCAAGCTTATTTTAGTGGGTTGTCATAAAATGCAATGGGAAGGGTGGTAACCAACATTTCTAAACTTGGAATTAATTTGGTGATTTGGTAAATTGTCGCTAAATTCTAACTTATGTTTATTTTTTTGGGCAGATAGCAAATTGCAGTTAGCTGAAATTTGACATAAGGATGGTAAAATTTAGCTAGAAAGTTGCACATTTAGGGAATAATTAACTGATTCTTTTGGGAATTGGTGAAACGATGAAGTGATTTCCATTGAATGAAAATTAAAAAAGTAACCTTTGCTATCATTGTAATTCCCAACCAAATAGTGAGCTTTGTTCCCTCAAAGTTGAAACAAAAGAGCTTACAA
The DNA here is from genome assembly GCA_007258455.2 of Sequoia sempervirens. Classification (NCBI taxonomy): domain Eukaryota; kingdom Viridiplantae; phylum Streptophyta; class Pinopsida; order Cupressales; family Cupressaceae; genus Sequoia; species Sequoia sempervirens. The sequence goes on from VDFB02016033.1 coordinate 31,144, forward strand.
AGAAATATTAAATGAAAAAAATGAAAAAAAAGAATATCAAAGAAATAGAAAAAGGAAAAATTGGAAGTAGAGCTATGTTTGGGGTAATTATAGAGATAACCTTGCTAGGGCTATGGATGCTTGACTAATACTTTCTGAAGAAATTTAATAATTTTTATTCTAGAATTTAGGTAAAGGTAAGGAGCAATTGTTAGAAAATATGCATAAGTTACAATTTATAGTAGGTGATCTAACCCTAGGTTTTTTAAAATTTGGATTTATTGGTTGCAAGTTGTTGTGCCATCTCACAACACATAGAAAGAATGTAAGTATTGGGGACCCAAGTGAAAAAATTAATGCTTATGGCAGGTGCTCGCTGGCAAAGGATCACAAGAAGTCTATGTTGAAATTGAAGTCTTAAAAGTATTTCATGATTTGAATGTACCGGGTACTAGAAAGCTAGGTTGGTTGGAGTGTTTAATGTGAGGTTTGGTAAGTTGTTTCGGTCCGAAGATGAAATTCTAGGAAATGTGAAGTTCTAATGGTAACCGAGATCAAGGTAAAAAATTTCTCATAAAAAGGTAAAGTTTGTTAGGTACCACGTACTAGGTAACCATGCATGCACCTTGGATGTAAGGTTGATTGTAAATTTTTTCCCAAGAACTTAAAATATTTGGTAACCCACCTAAAGGGATAATTACATGAGAATGCATTAAAAATATGTTATTAATGATTAGATTTAAAAGGAAGATATATTAATAATGGTTTTATTTTAATGATATTTTTAGGAATGTTGTAGAAAGGGGTTGATATATGGAATTTTATGTGCAGGAGAAATAAGATGTTGGACTATGCTTCACTATGGACAGTCAGGAAAGTTTGGGTTGCAAAAAATTTGATGATGTAGCCAGGTTTGGTGGTACACTCTGAAAGCTCATGTGAAAATAAAGTTTGTCACAAAGAAACACTATATAATGGAGAACTATGAATCCTAGTATTACGCATGCAACAAAGTGTGCCTAGATTTGGGGTGATTTACTTTCAAGTGTTTCAAGCCCGAGCCCGAACCTAAATGTAGGAATCAAAACTGTTGGTGGAGTGGGGTATGTATATCCAGTTCCACTTAATCATTCTGAATGTCCAACAGAGGAAGTTCCTACATTTTGTTTGATAAATCCACTTGGTCCAAGTTTAGTTTATTGATTGAATTTTAAAGGTATAAGTCCAAAATTTTCAAAGTGTTGAAGAAGATTGACATCTGTTGACTTATTCAGAAGTCCTCTTTCCAATTGTCATGTCCCACGTGCCTTATTGTGAGTCATCCCTTGGATTCTCTCTTATGTGTTGGTTCAATTTCCTGAGCATCTTGTTCTTATAAAAGGCTAGGAGATGTTTTATTTTAAGGTAAGTTAAGAATTTGTGGATGTTAGAGAACTAATAAAATTCAAGTTTTTTTCTTCTTCCTATTTTTTGTTCCATTCCAGATTAAAAACTTGTATGTTTCATTAGAAGTTAACTAATATCAGAGCCAATTTCAAAGATATTTCCTGATATGAAATCTTATATAGCTGGTTGTTTGTTCCTATTAGACAAGACTGTGTGTTGCACTATGAAGGGTGCATACTGACACTATCCGGTGAAAATAATCTCCCTTTTCTTTAAAACCTTGAATCATTCTGTGCTTATCTATGAAGCAATCTGGTGACATATGGAATGGTTTTCTTTGGTTTGGTTATTTCTTGAGGTATGCATGGATAATACCTAGGAGAAATTTTACTTTTCAGTAATTTTTTAAACTTTATTTTAGAATAGATGTTTAAATTTCAAAAAAGGTTCCAAAAAAGTGATCAATGTATGGATTTTTATTACAAATATTTTGATTCCATGAAATTTTTGAATGCTTAATGCTAAATCTACTTGGATGAATGCAAGTTATTTTAATTTTATGAAATATTGTTGCAAATCTATTGATTTCATGAAGTTATTGAATGACCAGATTGAGATTAGTTTAAGATCTCTATGATAATACTCTAAGTACTCTTTACCCCTCGTGTTTAACAATATTATCACAACAAAACCTAAGCAAACCTAGTGCATCAAGACCTAACATAAATGAGCCTTGGGAAATCTTAAGCCAAGTTAGCCTTAAGTTTAGGTTTTTTCGGTGGAGTTTTTCAAGAAAGATAGATTCCCATAGAGTCTCTATCAGAGTTTTATCTATTTGTTGGTATGCAGCTAACATCCATGTCAAAATTCTCTCCACTATTAATGAGTAGAATAGTGATATTTATTTTTGGATTTTCTCCTTTCTATTGTGTAAAATTTGTAAAATTAAATTAATGGGGAAGGAATGTTTTTTTGACACCCCATTTATGTGAAGTCTCATTTTTCCTTGCTTCTTTTGCTAGTCTTCCTTCTACCTTCACTTGACTATTATTTTTAATTAATTTGAGGAATCCTAAGTGGAAAATCTTGTATGATTTGTACCTTTGGCTATTGTATCTATCCCACATGTTCGTGTCTTAGTCAAAAACCTAATCTATAATATCTAGAATGGACTAAGTGTTTGTGTTGCCAAGCTATCAAAGTTACAGTGTTGCTTCTATTTCCATGGTTTCTCTATCGACCTTGACTCCATGTTTATCCCCTTGTAAAATCATTTAAGTTATGATTTGTTAGAATTTTGGGTCTTCAAGTTTTTCCTTTCTCTTATACCTCTTTGGTATTTATTTTAAAGTCTACCTAACACCTAAAGTTCACTTTATAAAATAGTCTAAGTCCTAGAAGTCTTTCAAATTTTTGAGGTGTCAACATCTTTCATAACTTCATCATTCCTTGGCATGCTTCCCTTTGGCTCCCAAATTCTCAAAGACCGCCCTTTGTTAAATTCCAAAGTCTTATCAAATTTTTAGAAATATTCTTCCCTTGATACCACCTTGGCATATGGTATCAGTACTTTCCAACCCCTAACATCTTACTCATTCCTTCGTCTCATTCCAAATTATCCTAAGCCATTCATTGAAGTTCAATTTTTTCTCTTTCCTCCTAATTGTTTTTCATCCATTAAGAGTTATCCTTAATCCTTGATGCCTCCCTTCCCCTTTTTTCAAAATTCTTCTAAGTCCTTTGTGATTCAAACTTGTAGCTTTTCATTTCCCCTCATCTCTATTTGAAATGCAATATGAAGGAGGCTCAATGCTCAATTTCCATCAAGTTGCCATTATCTTAACATCAAATTATCTCTTTCCCCCTACCAAAGGACAATGTTACATTGAATTTTTGAAGCTCGATGTTTAATGGCTCAATTCCTTATCATGGTTTCATAAATACATTATTTTTTTTGTCAATCAATAAAAAATTGAGGTAGGTACAAGTTGTGATCCCCAAATCTTCTCCCTCAATTACAAATTATACTTTAAACATCCATCTCCCTTTTCACCTCCTTCAATATGTGGTTAATGGTAAGCCTAAAACTCAAAAATTGGAAAAGGTAATAGTAAGGCTTGTTGAAGTTGTCGATGATTTAATATCATTTCTTTTGGCAAGAATATAAGCTCAATCCTAATACTTTGTTGATATACTCCAAAAGGTGGTAATTTGACTAGAAGATGTCATTAATGCTCATAGACACCTACAACCACCAAATATCAATCCAAGGAAGCTACAAGGGAGTATTAAATGCATTTTTAGCAAGAATTGAGGAGGATTACGACACCCATACTTCATTTATGATCTATAGAACCACTTTTTTTATCGATGTCACACCTCTAGGATGTGATTTCAATATATTTCATTGGAAATTTCAAACAATATCACACTCAAAACCGTGAATCATCAATAAGAAAATATGGCAATCAACATAGGCATGATTGTAGGGGACATGTGTGATATAGGAATTGTAGGATGTCATGGTTTTAACTTCTTATGTAGTATGTCTTTCTAACATTTTGTATGCCCTCCTACCATAGGTATATTTGCCTTAGTTTATATATTGAGGGAAGAAATATTATATAAGATATCATAAAAGATGATTAACAAAATCAACATAAGAGAGATATATAGAGGAAGCCTTAGGGTTTCCATTTCTAGCTTTGGCTTTTTTTTTTTTAATTTTTATTGTAATGATCTAATTTTATCCCAAATCTATTTAATAAAATATTGTATACCTTGAATATTTAATTATTAAAGGTAGAATCAACCTTAGTTGAGTGTCTTTTTGTGTATGGAATGCATTTCTTGATATATATTATTTATTTTTTCAGCCAAAAGTCTATTAAATCCTTGCAAAGATTATGTAAGGTATCTTTTTAGCATAATAAAGGGAATATATGGGAATATCCATATATTATAAGTATACTCACTTAATAAAATCAACAACCATTTATTATTTATGTATGTATGTGTAGAGCCTAGATTTCTTGTTCATTCTTAAAGGTATAGTTTTTAATAGTATCTTGATTAAGAAATTACCTTACTTTTTGTTAGATGTTTGATTAGATTTAGATATTTTATTTCACAATATATAAAGGAATCAATCTATGAATATATTTCTCTCCCCATTTAATCCTCAACACACTTGAAATGCATCAACTTATACATCTTTAGAGTTTTATTTGTTTGTTTTTTCTAACTTCCAAGTTTGAATTTAAATAGCAACATAAAGGGTTATTGTAAACACATTCTTATAAATTTATATAGTAGATCATTTTTTAATAAGGTGTTAAACCTTACATGTCCAAATTAGCACATAAGTATATTGTGAATCATGTATTGGGATACATTGTACATACAGTATATTTTGTAGTAAGGAAGTTTATAATCATAATTTAAATAATAAATTCAACATCTCAAGCAAACTACCCTTGGTCTTGCAAAGAAAAAAATGAAGGAGGGGTATGTGCAAGATCATGATGGGCCAAAAAGTGGCGATATGATGGGTTTTTGTAGGGTATGTGGCTGACGACTTTTTTTTAACCCAAAATTGATGAAACGAAAAGGGTTTTTAAAGGATATTCTCAAATTTCCACCAATATAAATTATTATTATTTATTTTCTATTTTAATTACAACTACAGTCCTGATTGATAGGTTGATTGAAAAACATCTATAGCTTTCAAATAGTATCACATTTTTTGAATCTGAAACATGTGTCACATTCTACGCTTTACATTCAATAGGATTAAATAAAAAGAAATGAATTTCATGAAGTTTTGACAAATTTAAGGTGGTTAGACATGAGTTTTGTTATGTTTTAAAATTTGTAATAAAAAATTCATAATTAATTATTTACTTGGAAAAAAATTATAAAAAAATATGCATCACATTGGGACATGAGTCCTCTACTTATATCTAAAATCTTATAAAAAAATATTATCATTTTATTGTAGTTAGGGTGGTCACGGGACACCCACGCTTTTTCCCCAAATTTAAGTACTACTTCATTGAAATTTCAAATTTCCACCAAATAGATTTAAAAAAAACAAACCTAGTAGTTTAGAAACTAAATTCAATTTGCTACAAATTCTATTCTTATATATTTTGAAATAATATATAGATAACTTATTCAAATTTTTCGTCAAGTTGCCTAACTTTGATTTTTCTAAGTTTTTGCCACTTAAGGGCCTAGTTTTTCCATGATGATCCTATACATTCCCGAGAGGTCTTATTCAAATCAACAATTGGTCCTAGGTTTCCCAATATACATATAGTTTTATGGTAATATTATCAAGATTGACACCCCTAGCACTTGGGAAATTATCAAACCTTACGGATTTTTCATCTATAGCTCATATCACTAAAAAATTAGTGTTGTTTTTAGGTATAGTTAAATCAAGACTCAACTTGAAGAACCATGTCAATAAATAACCCTTATGTAGCTAGGAAAGTATTGGTACCTAGTTAATATAATCAAAATTTATTTATATGGATTATTTTTTCCTTTTAAGGAGTGACAAATTAGTCGAGGAAGATAAAAAATTTAACCTCATATGATATAATAATGAAAAGAGATCAGTGATTAAAAGGTAAAGAAATTCCCAAGGCTACTTCCTTTGATGCAAGAAGGTGATGATAGAAATGGAAGGCTAATAATCGAAGAATATCATCTCCATGTAATTCTCTAATTATTGAAAGAGTAAGTACTTCAAATAGGAGAGATACATAAAAATAGTATTTAATCAATATACATCACATAGTTTAGCTTCTAATTTTACCTAAAACTAATAGGAGAACCTTTAGACATGATTTTGGTAGTATGGAAAACAGATAAATGATGATAAAATAAATAAATATACATCTCAAAATTTTCTTACAAAAAATTTAGATATAAAGTTGTCTCTACCTCCACATATGACAAACATAAGAGGAAATAAGAATAATAATTATCCTACTTCATTTCTAATAATTTAACAAGAAGTGGAGACTTTATTTCATGATTTTTTTTTGGATGATCAATTATAGTGAGCATAATGAAAGATATTTAGATCACCAAAAAGATATTATTAACCACCTCAGAGAAAGGAAACATGAGAAAGAAACACAATTTGCATTAAGGAGAGCTAACCTTTCTCAGTAGGTTTAAAAAGTAAAAGATATCAAAATTTTGTTCAACATTAAAATATTATTCAACTTGCCTAAAATTAGTAGTTGTGTAATTTGCAGTAACATCAACAAAACCCCCAACACCAAAATATAGGAAAAAACATTAGGGACAATCCTAGAAGATAAGATCAAATATTTACTCTAGTAAAACTAATATTGGGATTAGAAATATACAAATGAATTAAATTTTATTGCATTCCTAGTTACCATAATCTTACTCCAAATAAGACTAGATGAAAGATGCAAAAATTCCAAGGTAATAATGCTATCACCCTTGAGTATCACTTGAATTATTTCATTGATATGATAGATTCAAATATGAAACATAATATGAATGTCATGATGAATCCCTTTATGTAACATTGCTAGAAGAAAGTGCAAAATAATGGCACAAAATTCTTCTAGATATCAACATATATTCATGGGATGAGAACTTGTGATGTTTTTTAGACTATAATATGAAGGAAGATTGGATTCAAAGTTTGTGAACTATGAGAAAACCACTATTAGAAAAGGGGTTAATGAATTTGTCATTTATTTCAATAATAGATTTATCATGAAAATGATATAAGTGAATCCCCAAGTAAGATAAAATAAGCCTATGTGCCTTGTTCTTTATTGTGGATCATTTGATTCAAAATTGGGTTATTGCTTATGGGAGAAGAATCCTCAAACATTGAGGGAGGATTATAACATGGCTATCAATATAGAATGAAACATGAGGGAATCTAGTGAATACTAAGAGGGATGATGTGAAACTTCATAAACTAAATACAATAACTTTGAGAAAACCCCTAACTATTGAGGAAAAACTGGACAAGTTAATGGGATCTATAAAGGATATCTCATACAAAGTTGCAAAGAATGAGAAAGGTATGTCTTCGAACACCATTTCCACACACTTCAATAAAAGTAAAAGATTGCATAATTGACCTTATAATTATGATTTTTCTAAAATACCTAGATCTACTAATAGATAGGTGGTACCAAGAAATGCAAAACAAGGATAACAAGAGAAAAACACCAGTGATCCCTTGAGGAAGGATCATGCGAATATTTAGCAAGATTCATTATGATGTGACATACGTTATTTTCCTCGTGATCAATCAATGTGTGTTGTTTCTACAACACTGAAAGACGACAAAGGATTTCAAGAATATGAAGGTGTATCCAAGTGTTATAAGGTTCCAATGTTAATTAGTTGGATGTGTATTAGGGTGGGGAATCATTTCAATATAATCATGATAGTTGTTGTGTTCCATATGGATTACTAAAAAAATACTTCAATTGGCTCAACAAGAAAACAAGAAAAAGATATGAGAGAAAAGTTATCTAATAAAGATATTAGAGCTCTCACTAAAGTGGATATAGTATAGGTCTAAAGTGATTGTACCAATTGATAAATAGATAGAACTAGATTCCACAAATCGAGCTAGAGGTTTGGTTGTCCAAGATATGCTAGCTAGATAAATGAACAAAGGAAAGAAAAAATAAATTAGCCCAAAGATGTAAATAGGACTACAAGGAGGTCACCAACTAGGAAGACGATGCATATTATAGATGCATCCATATATAGTAAATATCCTTAGTAGAAGAGGGTTGATGTCTAAACTAGTAATTTGAAAAATTCAAAAGCTATTAGAGATAGTGGTTAATTGAAGTCAATGAATGAAACAAAAAATAAGAAGCATGAAGAATTTGGAAAAAAAATTAGCACAAATATATTTTTTGTTAGTAGCCAAGCAATGCCTTTCATCTCTAATACTAATTATGTGATTGTTCCACTCTCCACTTCTTTTCTTGTATAATGACTAATTTGCATGGATAGAGCTTTGATTTAGTTAAAAATTCAAGTGCTAGCTAGGGATTTGTTGAGGATTCCTAAACATAGGGAGAGGGAATTACTTTATATTAATGTTGGAAAACATTTTTTATGAGCAAAATGAACCTATAGTTATTCTCAAAAATAGGGTAGATAAATTTATTGTGCCAGACACACTTAATATTTACTTTGGGCACTATGTCTATATGTAACAAACCAATTGTTAGTCTATTTTACACACCTCCATGTTGATTAATTTATGATTGGTACATAATTTTATGTTATATTTTTGGGTATCCAATAATGTGATGTCATTGGAAGTCATGAATCAACTAGGAATGAAAGTGTCAAAGTCTTATGGAAAGCATTTTTCCTTGGATTCTTGTGCAGTGAATGTAATTGGGGTAGTTAATGATGTTGAGGTGCAAGTGCTACATACCCAAGTAAAAGGAAAAGCAATAGATATTTTCATAGTTGATTGTACAACTAATTGGAGTATGCTATTTTCTAAAAAGTGGGCCACCCCAATTGATGGTAGTATTGAGATGGATTTTTCTTATGATACCATACTTTGCTACATGAAAAATAATTCCAATTACATATATAGAATAAAATTCTTAATATTTTAGAGAATACAAGTGAGGTAGAGAATCAAATTTTCTAATTTTATGTGGAACTTGATTATCTTGTGGACTACTATAATTATGAATGTGTGAAATAGGTTGATCCCTATATAGTTTCCCTAGTTTAGTACCCAAGAAATGATGATATTTGAAATATGAATTTTTATAGTGCATGCTCAAGAGAGGGTAATGACAATAATTTTATATTAGTGTCTCCAAAAGGAAAAAACTATAATTTCACATTTAGGTTGAACTTTGAATTCACTAATAATGTGGAATTTGTTATTATTTGATCTTGGTTTAAATGTTGCATCCAAATATGGGATAAAATACTGTTGATAGTGTTTTTATGCACTTCTCAACACAGGCAGTGCATAGGCGCACTACCTCTCTTGAAAGACAATTTCCCAAAATCGAGTTGCAGAACACTATCCCAAGGTCTCTCGGATGTCAGGTCATGACAGTGCTTAGATACCTTAGTAGTTTGATGTGATTTCCTGGAATCACAAGGCGGCATTACGGAAATACAAAGTGAGAGCACAAAGCATGAAGTTGGATCTTCGAAAAGAAGTTTTTTAGCATGAAAGCAGTTATGTGTTGGCTGTAGATTCAAACAGCAGTCTCAAACTCCATCTGGTTGTTAGATTTGGCTTTATAATATGCAATGAACCTTGGTATTGTTCAGCTTCTAAAAAAAGTGGAAAAAGGGCGAAGGGGAAGAAAAGTTCCTAAGTCTGAAACTTGCAATGAATAGTGACAATGGAGTTTCTGCAATGGACAATTCCTTAAAACAATATCCCACTTAACCAGGGATTTCACAGTATCATGGAAATTGTGCTATCTTCTAAGGGCTGCAGATTTTTATCCTTCATCCACCACATACATGCATGAACAAAAGATAAGTGTTTGGGCAGCTTTAATCAAGTCCAGGCTAACTTTGCATAGCTGTCTACCTTTAGCAAACAACAAAAAGTATGGACTAAAGGATCATCAACAGTGCAGGAATTTTCACAATCAGCCAAACAGCATTCATAAAATTTACCCAAGTAACATGAACAACTAACTAAACAGCAAAGAGATCTAAGCTAAACATCTAGTATTGGAGAAGTGAATCAATTGACATGAGAGAAAATAAGGAAATGCACCAAGTCAATGCTATTTCTCATAAATTTCAACAGCATGCCTTTACAACAACTCAACTCTCACTTTTGCAAATGAGGGGAGTGCTCTATTTATAGTTTTTCAAAAATCAAATAAATGGCCAAGATTCATTACAATTGTGTGGCTACGATTCATTACAAAATAGGGTTTCACCTACCCCCAAATAGATTTACAATTTTAAAACATCTTTTGACTTTTCCCTATTTTGTCATCTAGTGGATGACACTATTCGCCTTTTCATCCTGTAGCTAATTGCTGTTTCTTTGGCTGTAGCTACTCTTCTGGGAGGTCTTCTTCCTTGACTAGGCTGTCTTGTTGCTCATCGGAGGCTGCATGTTCAATGTACTTGAGGATTACGGCCTGGAGCTTGTCTACCTCGAGGATTTCGCATGTCAATGCCTGGTAGCTCCATTCCTTGGCATTCTCCTCCAGCCGCTTCTAGTCCTTGTCATACTTTGAGCCCTGATCTCTGAACAGCTCTGATTTTTCAAAGGCACGGGCAGCAAAACTTAGGAAGTCCGTTGTGATATCTCCAGCTGTCCCGTCCTTCATATTTTCCTCAAAGTATGAAATAAGCTTTCCTGCATCCAATTGCACTGTGGGCATATCATGGCCCGTTATCAGCTTAAGGTACTCGGCACATTCTGCCCGGATTTCTTTGATCCATGCGATATCCGGATCCACCCTGCTCTGGATCTGTTCCATCCTCTCCTTTCGGTTGATGAGGTCTCTGCGCCACACGTCCACCAACCAGTGATCCTCCTTCTTCAATTCTAACTTCTTTTCCCACGTGCTTTCTGGCATTTGAAGGATGGATTCAACCCTCAGGAAGGCAGAGTCATAGATTGTAGGGAAGTTGGTGCAGAGTTTCTTTATGCCCTCCAAGGATTGGACTAGGTTCAGGAACTTGTTGGCTATCTGCACAGCCAAGCCGATTCCTACGTTTTCGACGCTCGCAACCTGCTGGAACCAATCCTTCGTGGTCCTCTCCAAGTTCTTCCTCCTCTCCAGCTTATCTATCTATTCTTTGGAGAGCAACTGTGGCGCGGCCGTAGAGGTAGTGGGGAGGTCGTCTATTGAAGACCACTGCTGAATATAGTCAGTTAGGGCAGAAACCTGCGCCTTTAGCTCGTCCTTGGTGATCTTGTCTTGTTTAATTAGATGCACCACCGTGGTCACCGACTCTTCGAGGTGCTCGACCTTCTGTTCTCTGGTTGTTGTCCCCAGGTCAATAGTGGAGATGCTGTAGCTAACTCCGGCCTGGCCAACAGTTGGCGTTACTACCTGTGCTGCCTGGGAGCCAGAAGCGTCCATGGTTATCCTAGAACAGACCTTAGGCTTCTTCTCCTTCTTTGTTGTGGCCAGAGATCGAGCCAAGATGGATTCCAATCTTGACCTCGGGTCGCTCAGAATAGGAGTAGTCTTTTCAAGCTGCTTTTCCAACCAGTCGGGCATGGAAGATTTGTCCTTGGGTGTATCATGGCTGCCTTCACCCTTCTCCGTTAACTATAAGATCTCTGCCTCTTCCTCCTTTTGGGCTTCTTCCTTTGCTTTGGCAGCATCCTCCTCTTCGTCAGAGTCTTGATAAAACACGAGGCTTTTGATGGGCAGCTTGGTGGATAATATCTGAGTGGGATCTTGTTCCTTTGCTGCCCCTTCTTCTTTCTTCTCCTCAGCAGCCTCGGGTTCGGGGCTCTTCACAATGTGGGTCTCGGCCTCAGGTAAATTCTTTTCAGGCTGCCCCTCTGGTGGCTGTCCCTCTTCACCACATGGCGACTATTCTACCTCTTCCCCAACATCCTTTAGCTCATGAGCTGACTCTTCATCGATATCCTTATCGAATGTCTGGACAATCTCTTTATCACTCGAGCCTTCCTCTTCATCCTTGCTCTCGGAGGAGCCCGTCTCTTCTTCCTCGTAGGCAACCTTGTCAGTGGTTCTATGCTCAAATTCAGGTTACTCATAATAATCATTGGCCTCCTCCTCAATAGGATTTGAAGCCTCCTATTTTAGCTCTTCTAACTCTTTGGAAATTTGCATCGTGGCCTCCATGGCTGGCGACCCTGTTGGCGGTTGCGAAGGCTGAGATGTTGCGAGGGCCTGGACCAAGGCTGTTTGGAGAGCAGGGTCCATTAAAAGCTGTGAGAGCTCGGGGGGAGACTCTGTAGGTGCCGTGTAATAGCCTCGTGTATGGTGGAAAGGGGCACAGGCGATGGTATTGTTGCCAGAGGCAGGGAGATAATGGGTGACATGGCAGCAACAGAGGAAGGGGAAGTGGTCATGCTCGAGGAAGAGTTGATATTAATTATGGACCCGGCCAGGGGTGAAGAGGCAAGGTGGACAGAAATGTCCACCGCCTGCGGAGATGAGGCGGCTGCGGCCTAAGAGGCGGGCAGTGCACCAGTTGGGGGAGGAAGGAGCAAGGGAGGCTACGCCTTTGTTGTGATCACTGTCCTTTTAAGCTTCTTGGGAGATGAGCCTCTCGTATCCTTTGTTGCTTGTTCTTTTGGGTCCGCAGATTGTGTCATTTTTGCTCCCTTCCTTTTTTGGGACTTGGTGATGGGGGGAGACTTGGAAGTCTCACCAGCTGATGGGGAGGTGGTAACATCCTCCGTGGTGCTTGACTTGCTCTTGAGTGCTTCGTATGTTAAAGCCACCCCTTGTAGCTTCAGTTGTGCTACCTGTCCATCAACCCACTCCTTAGTGTGAGCTATGATAGGCTGGGTGATAGTATCCAGGTCTTCGACCTCTTGCTCGTCTTAGTCGATGGAGGGGATTGCCAGGCCGGAAACCACAGGGTACCTCGGGTGCACAATGGTGGACTCATCCTCCTCAAGCTAATCTGGCACGAGAAATAGCTGCACCCTCCTCAAAAACTGTACTATCATTCGCATGTAGTGTCTCTTGCAGACCTCCTTATCATCTTTACAATCTACCCAGAAATCTTCAACATGGTATTGGTGGGTGTATGCCAGTCCTAGCGCCTTCCTGACATGGCCATGCGGGTCCATTCCTGGGTGAGCTGTGTACCATTCAAAGTTATATTCTTTAAATTCTTTCTCTGAGTTGCCGGCGCATTGAGATGTTTGCAATCGGTATACGCCCTAGCCGAGGGTCACAGGATAGGGGATCCCTGCTACGTGCTTGTTGCCAAAGACTGTTTGAATGTGTTGGAGTTGCTGGGAGAGCTCTAGGAGAATGATCCTGTCATTTGGGTATCTTGGCAACTTGTTTGGTTGTTCCGTGAATCCCTAGGCACAAATGTAGGTGAACTTGGGGAATTGAATGTATAAGAAGGCATACTCCTTCAGGAGTGCCTTGGCGCTATGGGATACCCTTCTCTCGAAGTCCCCGGCTATTAATCTGATAATGTGGCCTATGAAGGCATCATTGACATGGCAATATTCTTTTTTGAAGTAGCAGTACTGTAGCTGAGGGTACCGGTCAAAAGGCTTAAGCCCTCATTTGTGATCCCCATCCGGCACCATAAATAGCCCACTATACTATCTCTGACCTACCAAGGAGTATACCAGGTACGAGGTCATGTAGAAGTTGGAGCTTTTCTTGACATTTACGAACTGCTTGTGGAAGCAGTTGCTGATGATACTCCCCTAGTCGAATGAGATCTTGGTTTTCACGTCCTCATTCCCTCGTATGATCTGTTCAACATAGTAAGCCATCCACTCTTGGAAGTAGGCGGGTGCTGGGAGGCCCATGACCCTGCTGAGCATAGTCACCAAGTCATGATAATTATTGTGGAAGTCGCTACGGAACAACTCTTGGGGAACCTTTGTAGCGCTGCCCCGCCTCTCCTTAAGCCAGTAAATGTTAATTGACTTCTTGCAGCCCAATGGATTGGCATCCCATATCGCCTGACACTGCTCCAACATGGGGATCTGCATATGTGGGAAAGTGGGAATGTGGAAGGTTTTAGTGATTCCTTCTAGAGACATGTCGGCGAGGATATTCGCCTCCTTGTCCACGATTGTTCTGGTTTCTGTTTGATAGGCTTCTCGGCAAGCCATTACTAATTCAGGTGCTATCAAAGACGGAGGGAAGCCGGCAGCTTTGCCGATTCCACTTTGGTGTATCAACCTGGCATTCTTCATTTTAGGGTCGACTTTGACCCTCTGGGTGAACTCATCTATGTCCACCTGGCCAATATTGGTGTCTGAGATCTCTCTCCAGTCAGTCAAGACCTTTGACTGGAGCGGTTCACCTTGGAATTGAAACTTCATTTGGTCTTTATCGTCCTTTCCACGAGCGGCGCTCCCAGATTTCCTACCCTTGTCCTTTTCGGTAGAGGCTCCTAAAGTTCCTGCAGCTGATTCCATATATCCTGCAAGCAAAGGGTGAAGTCAGCACAACAAACATCAATAACGTTAATGTTAGTCTGCATTGTGAGTATATCATCTAAATAACCATTCAAATACATCACAAATTTTATTCTTAGACGATATCGCTTTCATTTTAGGGCATTTGGACAATCCGGGCCCGGAGGGCCAGACTACCCTGGCAGGAATGCTGTCAGGGAGGGAAAACACGACCAAAAGTTCCCGGAGACCCCCGTTGGCCAAATTTTGATATCTTAAGGGGCCCATGATGGAGAATGGCATGATTTAGGATGTGGGTCGAAGTTAGATTCTCAGTTTGAATTGGTTTGGAGTGATTTAAGGAGCCTCAGAGATTCCAGGCCGGGAAGCTGTTAAGGGCCGGCCATTGGAGATGGCGAACAGCGGATGGAAGTCCGACCGAGGAAGCCCAGTGGCGGAAGTCCGAAGGCCGGAGTTCGGGGGCAAAAAGACGGTCGACACGGAAGTTATGACATTTAGGTCAGGCGGCAATCAGAAACCCGGGGCCCGAAGGCCGGAAGGATACAAGGGGTTCGCCGCCGAGATATCTTACAATGGCCTGAATGGCGGCGGCGAAGGGGACTCCGGGACCCGGCGGTCGGAAAAACAACGAATGATGGCCACCTGAAAGATGAGTATATCGTTGAGCGGTGACGGCAAGGAAACGCTCGGGGTCCGGCATCCCGGGAGGAGGCCAGGCGACGGCCGCCGTGTAAATTTTGTGTCGACTTGAATGGCGGCGGCGGCAGCGAGAAGAGCGGAGCCCGGAGGGCGGGGAGCTAACTGAGGTTTGCCGCCGAAGGATTCCTCAATGTTGGCCAGCGGCGACGACGAGGAGACCCCTAAAGTCCAGCCCACGGGAGGACGCACGGCGACGACCATCGTGAGGTTATGACAGCGGTTGGGGTGATGGCGGCGAAAGGCGTCCTAGGACCCAGGAGACGGAATGACGCGGGCTAACGGCCACCGGCAGATATTCTGCGACAGTTTGGACGGCGGCGGTGGGAGGCAGCCTGGAGCCCAGAAGGCAGGGAGACGGAGGGGTTCCGGGGCATGGCAAAGCTTAATCAATCTTCAGACGGCCATGGAAAAGACGGGACCCGGAGGGCGGGAGGTAGACCAAATTTTGCCGCCGAGGTCATATTTAATGCGACAAAACGTGAAAGGCATTCTGGGGATGGAATCCCGATGACCCGGGCTCAGCTAGGGGGACTGTCGCCGATATGCAACCATACGCGGGAATGGACCGGAAAAAGAGGGGACCGGGCCCGAGGGGGTCGGTCGCCCTGTGTGAAGAACAGCCGCACAACAGGCGAGCTCCGAGTTGAGAGGGAGGGCCATTGCGATGGGTTTGAATTTCTAAAACATGGGTTTCGAGCGCGATGAGGTGCCCTTCAATTTTATGCCATTTAATTTATTGTTCAATTCCTTTTAAATCTCTGAAATGACAAAAAATAATAGGAGGGAAAACGATGATGGCCTACCTCGGATATGCCAAGCGGGGAGGTGTGCAAACCACTGTGAATTAACGAAACGAAGTTTGGCGATGACGATCGAGAAGCTACAGAAGGCGGCGAGCTCCAATTTGATTGCTGCTCTTATTTGCTCGAGTTCTCAAAGTGAAAATGACATTGGGGACCATGCATTATATACCCCCTGGGCCATTAATGCTCACATTAAATGCACGTACGACCACGCCAAAAGGTTGGTGAGATTCAAATTTGAGTTGACGGCGGTGGCAGAGACTCCGGGATCCAGCAGGCGGGAAGCCGCGCAATGACGGCCGCCGCAAGAATATGCGATGACTTTGACGACGGCGGCGACAGAACGCTCAGGGCCTGGAGGGCGGGGTGCGGTGGAGACTTCGCCGCCGAAGGATTTCACTTTTAATTTGAACAGCGGCGGTGAGTAACACCCGGGGGCCTGAAGGGCGGGCGGTCGCTGTAGGGTCGCCGTCGCGGACGGCGATCCCGGGACGGAAGTCCGGACGTGGACTTCCGGAGCCTAGGGCCTGAAGGAGCAGGGGCCGGCTGGGAAATCCCCGAAGACCTCCGAATGGCAACTGGCAGGGTGGGCTCCGGAGGGCGGAAAGACACCCGGGGAACTCCGCCGGGGCAGCGAACGAAAGGGGGAAGCCCGATAAGGGAACCCCGGAGGCCCGGGCCCAGAGGGGCCCAGGGCCGCCCCAGAGCCCGAAAGGCCCAAGGAACCCACGAGGCCCCAGAGGGCACCAAAAACCAAAAGGGAGGCACGGTCAATTTTTAGGATGAAACCTTGGAGCAGTATCAACCATGCGGAACGTCAAAAAAAAGAGGGGCACGCAAAATGGGGTAGCCCCGAAAGACCCGACAAGGTGAAAGAAAAGAGGGTCCCCGTTTTGAATAGGGCATGTGTGCTGAGGGCACAACAAATGGTGACTCCGCTGGAGAATGCTCCAAAGTGTTCTAGGGATAAATATTCATTCAGGACCCAGAATCTCTGGTTT
>VDFB02016033.1:48264-66461 GCA_007258455.2 Sequoia sempervirens
TTCGGGACCCTAGAATCTCTAGTTTCGCGCTTGAACCGAGGCGGCTTACGAGGATGAATCGGAGAAGCGAGATCATAGTGGGTCAGCTTACATGACATCTCGAAAGTGTGTGTGAAGTGAGTTCATTCCTTTCCTAGGGATAGTAACCAGGGTTATTACTTTAACCAAGTGAGCTACGTAAGTTGCCTAACACCAAAAGTAATCTAGACATTGCCCCGCTGCTAGTCCGGCGTCCATAGCCCCGGCTGAGTTGTCGCTACAATCTTATGGATATTGCTCTACTGCCGGCCGGGCGTCCATAGCCCCGGTAGAGTTATCCGAACACCCATATGGTCATTTATTTTCTTTTTTTAGAGTTTCTTTTCTCTCTTTTTTCTTTGATATTTTATTTCTCTTTTACCGTTTAGCTCGACCGGGTAAGCATTGAAGCCTACAATGGGTTTGAGACTACAGTGGTCACTGGAGTAGACTTAAGATTTTTCACTCACTTGGGTGTCATGACAACCATAGCACGGTCCTTCAGAATTTATTGTTATGTAATTTGTGCGAGATCCGAGATGTGGGTAAGAAGATCCGGCGAAGGGTCAAGTTCTAAGCAGAATTCAAACAAGAAAATCATTCACGGACAGCTCTGCAAAGACCAATAGTCTAGAGTGAATGTTTATCTAGAGAACACAAAGAATGGACAGCAAAGTGAACCACTTGTCAGGAAAGCACGGCCACCGCAAAGGAGCAGGAAACATCTTTCGAAACAAAACTGCTAGGAGGGAGAAAACAAAGGCAAGCGCCAAATAGGAGACACACAAGTAAGAAAGCACCTACTCTAACCTAATATGCAATTATTTACAACAAAAGAGCTTCGAAAGGAGCTCAAGCGAGTAATGCTTGGTCTTTGCAGATTATTTAGCAATGGGGCGTTCTCACAGTTGAACCTTTAAGCGAAGGGCATTATCTCCCAAAATCTCCAGCTATCACGAAAGGGGCCAGCGGAAGCTTGTCAATTTATTGTGTCCCCTTTTTTTCATGGGCCCTTGTCCCAATATAGGACCAAATCTGCAATCTAAAAGGCCTTGATTTTGGCTGTGTCGAACCATCTCTTCCACTGCATGCGATGTTTGTGAAATTTTCTATTGCACTGTCTCAAACTTCCTCTAAATGTAAAAGTTCAGCTAAACGAGCTTCCCTACGATCTCCTCCTTCATAAAAGTCGTTGATGAACTGAAGAGTAGGAATTTTCAGGTGGATGGGGAATATTGGCTCAAGACCATAGACAAGGTGGAACGGGGAATCAACAAGGGCAGCCTTATGGTGGGTACGATCAGCCCAAAGGGAAAAATGGAGCTGGGTATGCCAGTCCTTGGGATTCCTATCTAGCAGCTTCTTGATCACGGTAATCAAATTCTTGTTCGTGGACTCAGCAAGGCCATTGCCCTGAGGGTAATAATTGGATGAGAATTTGAGGGCAACTCCATAGTCAAACGCCCAGCCAGCAAATTTTAATGAAGCGAAGGCAGGTCCATTATCACATACCAAAGCATACAGACAACCAAAGCGATTTAAAATGAAACTTTCTAAGAAATCAGTAACTACTTCAGTTGTACAATGCTTACAAACTATTGCTTCCGTCCATCTAGTACAATAATCAGTTGCGGTCAGAATGTACCTGTGTCCCGCAGATGATGGAGGGCTTACCGGACTGATGAAGTCGAGACCCCATTGTGCAAAAGGCCTTACCTCCAGCACGGGCTGCAGTGGGACAGTAGCATTCCTCTCCCTGGTAGCAGCGGTCTGGCACGTATGACAAGAACGAACATGGCAATGGGCGTCCTTGAAGATAGTTGGCCAATAGTACCCTACCCTTAATATCTGATGTGCTGTAGAAGAACCCGAGCCATGGCCTATACCAAACTTATTGTGAAACTCCCTCAGAACGCGTTCTGCTTCCTCCTTGCCGAGGCATCTTAAATAAACTCCCTCATGATTCTTCTTATAAAGAATGGAACCCTATAACATATAACCGTTGCTTTTCAATCTGAGGGCCCTCTTCTGGACTCCTTGCAGATGTGGCAGACACTTATGATTGAGCAGATAATAAACGACATCTTGGTACCATTCTCCCGGGGAGACGTCTTCAAGCTGATATTGCTGTACCGTGAGTTCAGGTCTGGCCTCTACTGCTGTTTCGGCCATTGTACGGGTGAGTGCCTGCCCCCTTACCAATTTGATTGGTTGGATCTCCATATCATATTCTTGGAGCAGGGTGACCCACTTAGCCCTCCGTTCGCCCAACTCGTTTTGCATGAGAAGCGTTTTGACTGCTGGGTCGGGGACGATTGCGAACACCTTGTTGCGTAGAATGTAGTGTCTAAATTTCTTTACTCCCCTAACGAGAGCGTACGCCTGCTTTTCTATGTTGTGGTAACGCAATTCAGCATCTTTGAGGGGTGCACTCATGAAGGTGATCGGATGCTCATTTCCTTCGTCATCCTTTTGGGTCAACATACTAGCACAAGAATGCTCTGAAGCAAATGAGTAGATATAGAACGGCTTCAGATAATCTGGACTGACTAACACAAGTGCCTCAGCAATGGCCGCTTGATTTCCTCAAAGGATTGTTTGGCCTCTGGCGTCCATTCAACTTTAGCGTCCTGCTTGAGCATGGCATTGAGAGGTTTGACGATCTCTGCGAAACCTGTGATGAATTTCCGGACAAAGTTGATCTTTCCGAAGAAAGACTTTAATTCCTTCTTGCTGCCCGGGGGCTGAATCTTGAGTAACGACTCAATGCGTTCAGGATCAATGGAAATTCCTTGCTCTGAGATGATGTGCCCGAGTAGTCTGCCTTCGGTCACCCCAAAAATGCACTTGTTGGGGTTGAGAGAAACCCCAAATTCCCGGCATCTCTGAAATACTTTGCATAGGTCGGAGACGTGATCACCTCGCTTCTTGGAGAATACGGTCAAATCATCCATATAGATGATTATACATTTTCCAATCAGGTCCTTGAAAGCGATATCCATGGCGCGTTGGAAAGTGGCGCCGGCGTTGATGAGTCCAAACGACATTCTCCTGTACGCAAATGTCCCCCACTTAGTGGTGAACACAGTCTTGTGGCGATCCTCGTATTGTACCATTACTTGATTATATCTGGAGTATCCATCGAGGAGCGACATCATCTGGGATCTGTTGACGATTTGCAGCACTTCATCCAGTGAAGGCACCAGATAGTTGTCCTTTTCTGAGGCGCGATTGAGATTGCGGAAATCCACGCACAATCTGATTTCTCCATTCTTTTTCCTGACCGGGACCAAATTATCCACCCACGTAGAGTGCCTAACAGGAAAGATGATTCTTGCTGAAAGTAATTTCTGCACCTCCTTGTAAACAATAGGTTCTAGCAAGGCATTGATAGGGCGCTGCCGTTGGCGAAATGGCCTCACTTCCGTCTTCAGAGGGATGGTGTGCATGATGACAGAGGTGTCGTACGTTCTCAAATCTTCGTAACTCCATGCCACCACGTCAGGATATCTTTTCAATGCATTTGTGATTCCTTTCTTTTCCTCGGGCGTGCATACCTTCCCAATAAAAACATTCTTGGTATCCTCAGCCCTTCCCAGGTTGTGAGCATTACACTGGTTGCTTATAGCCTCCTTTTTTGTCTACCGATCCTGATCTCTGATCTGATCCAGGTCGAATACACGCTCCAGCTGAACCATGCCCCTGGGGATCATGTTGGTTTTCAGATTGATAACCCCCTCTATGTCCAATTCAGCCTCTTGCGGATCAGCTTCATCAATTATTTAGGCGGCCCGAAAATAGCCGGAGCTTGTAATGGCCCAGGATATGCATCGTCATGAAGACCTGCGGTGAGTGGCGTTATCGGGACCCGATGGCGTGGATCTTTAACTCAACAGTAATTTCTTGAGTCCCGAACAAAGAGGTTTGTGGGTGTGCTTGACCAGGCATCGTTGTGCGATTTTAGTATGAGGATCAATTGTATGTTGAATGCATCTAGGCCCTCTAGGAGATCCCACACCCTATGTCTATAATTGGTGAGTCTTCGATCATGACAGGAGTATAATTTCCTGACCTGCTTAACTACAAGTGCGGAATCTCCGAAGACTTGCAACATTCTCACATTTTTCTTCAAGGCCATAAGAAGGCCGAGACCAGAGCCTCATATTCGCTATGTTATTGGTGCAATAAAAGCGCAACTTGATGGGCGGTGATGTCTTACCGTTGGGTGATGAGTTAGATCCCACTCGGCTCCTTGTCTTGACTTCGATCCATCAAACCGGAGCGTCCAACACGAGGAAGATTCCTTATCTCCAGGTTTGATTGAGCCTTCGTTCTCTTTCAGCTGGATAGCGGGCCTTGTGATCTTAAGAAGGTTTTCCGGGTTGAGGCAATGATCAACAGGCGGTTCTACTGGCGCCTCCTTTGGTGTTTCTGCCGGCAGAGCAGCGACTCTCTTAACATGCTCCACCGCTGCTTGGCATAGGCAACAGTCGAACTCAGAGTGAGCAGCATTATGGACCCTGCACTAGTTTGGCAATAAAAGGTCTTGGAAATTCATTCTAGCTCCTAAGCTGAGCTGATTTCTCGCACACTTTTCCATGAAATCTTGGAAGCCATCGAGCAATCCCCAGTTGTCATCTTTATCTGGCTCATCATCAGCTTCTGCCAACATTCCTGCATCTGGGGGAATTTGTGTAGAACATGTCGAGGGACTGCACAACACCAGTAATACCTCATCTGCCTGTTCTTCCTGAAGCTCAAGCTCATTTTGGTAAGCAAAAGGGTGATAATTCTCCAAGTCAGTCTCGACGAACAACACCTCACTGAGATTATTGTATTCCATGATCATATACTTCATACGAGGTTTATGGTCAATACGTATCTGATTTGGCAGCCCCTTCCACGACAACCACATGTGAGAAAAGTCGGTAGCGGTGTATCCGTTCAGCGCCTTGGTGAACTCTCTCCCTAAAATAATTCCATAAGCATTAGGAATGTCTGCCACTTGAATATCAACAACCTGCTGTATCTGGGGGTCCGCAGCGATTTACATGGGGATGCAGTTTATTTCACCCACGATTGTGATCTCTGTTTTGTCCAGCTGGGTGACCTTTCTCTTTGAAGGCGTGGGGATGATACCAAGAGCTTTACATATGGCCAAGGGCATGACGTTGGTAGACGCGCCTAAATCGAGCAGGCAGTTGTGCAAGTTCTTCCCAAAGACCCTAATAGTAGTTAGGAACGGGGGAGTTTTTGATCTCCCTTGGAGGATGCCCACAGGTGTGTCCATTTGAGCTATTTGGACTTTGTTCCTATCACTACCTATATCCTTGGTTTGCTTAAATTGCTGGTCCTTGGGAGGCTGTCTACTAGCCCTTTCTGGCTCCTTTTCAATGTATCTACTTGCCGACTGATTCATGGGCATATCGTTCCTTCTTCCGGTGTTGTCTTGTATCTCTCGCTCTTTCCTGGGCTCCTCAAAGGTTACCCTCTTGGCCGAGGTCTCTTGTGTCATGCTAGATAAGGGAGTCCCATTCAGAACCCTGAAAAAGGCGTGTCTTATAGCAGGAACCTTGAGGAATTCGAAGGTCGACAAACTAATTTTGACCTTCTTGAACTCTTCCGCCACATATTCACCTATTTGCTCGATTTCGGAGCTAAAAGCTTGGCCTATGGGAGAACTAGGGGTTTGAATCTTGGTTTGCCCAGGCGGATTTTGGGGTTGGCTCTGAGGCTGACCTTGCGGTTGGTTTTGGGCTTAGTTCTTATTGAGATATTGGGTGGGTATATGAGGGAGCCCGGGGTTATTGCTAGCATTTAGATCAGGCGGGGTGGCAAAGTTGTTTGGTGGGGTAAAAGTTGTGAAGGGTCCACCGGCTTGTCTATTTCTAAGGAATAGAGACTTGACCATTGATGGAACATGTGGACCTCATCCACAAATGGCTCTTCTTCATCCACCAAACTGTTATCTACTGAATCAAAAAGCTGAGCTAAGGCTGATTCATTACTTACCTCTTGCGCTTTCTCATCCTCAATAGGGGCGGGCTCGACTTCGGGTTCGTTGTGGTCGCCTCGTGGAAATAGCACCTAATTGACCACCAGACATGAGGAATCGTAGGGCTCCGATGGGACGATGTCCCTACAGTTGGCATTATCGATGACATTTTGTACCTCCACTTGGAAGATTTCAGCAGCTGCCTGGAACTCGGGACAGTCCAGCTTAGAATGCCTGCTGGTTTTGTGAAGTCGATACCATTCGGACAAAGTCGCTTCGGCCAGATACACCCCGCTGGATATTTTGTCATGGCCTGCCGGTTGATCGAATGGCGTGGGGAAACTACCATTGTTGGGCCTAGTGTTCCATGTGCGGTTTTGCCTCTGAGAAGGCCTCCTTTCTGCATTTTGATTGGAGTTCTATCCCCTTTCATAATTCTGCCTAGAGGAGGTGCCCGCTTCGCGATTATCTCTATTATCTCTATTGTCTCGAGACTCTCGACTGTCCCTGTTAAGGTTGGCCTAGAAGTTGCATTGGGAGGCCTGCAGCTGATTACTCTGGTTCTTCAGATGTGTCATCTCTGTGGACATCTTCTTAATCATCTCGGTCAGCTCCTCCAGCTTATCCTTCTCGGCCGCACCTCCAGGCGACGGGGTCGGATTTTGGAGAAAAGCGGGCGGGGCTGCCGGCTGATTTTGATATGCTGGAGGGAAGTCCAGTCCTGATAAGTACAACGCCTGAGGCTGTTGGGAATATGCTTACTGCTGCAGAGCTATCTGGGAATAGCCGTACTGCTGTTGGGGCTGCAAATAAGACGTCGCGGGAGGCGCATAATTCAACGGCTGCCCCGGATGCGGCACCATAGGCAATTGTGGCACCTAGTTCATGAGAGGAGTTTAGTGAGAAAACGCTTGATTGAGCCCCTGAATTTGTATTGGGTGGGTGACGGGCCCCAAAGAGGGCAGAGGTCCGGAGATATTTTGTCCCAAGTCTGCACTTGCAATGACGGCTTCTGCATAGGCGGCCAGTACGGTAGCAGGCGGCGGGCGCATCCTTTTTACCAATGCCGACGTGAGGTTATCCAGGGCCGCGTAGTAGACTAGTAGAGCTACCGCATCATTATGGACGTACAGATCCTAAAGCCTCATGTGGGCCCGATGGAAGCGGTCATTGAAGAAGCCGATAGGTTCATTGACCTCCCTTCTAATAGACATGAACTATTGATAGAGGTCCGCGAGGTTGACAGGGATCTTGTACTTCTGTAGGAAGGCATTCTTCATCAGGTTCCACGAGGTGATGGATCCCCGTGGCAGATTGATGTACCAGTAGAAGGCCTCTTCTCCCAACGAATACGAAAAAAGGCGACACGCCACGTCCTCGTGATCCACCTGCATTTCGGTAATCGCCGTTTCAAATATCTTGATATGCTCTTCGGCTGATTTTGCATGTCGCGGGGATGGAACTTTGAACAAAAGCCCTCCAAATTCTTGGGCATGTCATTGTAAATAGCAAAGTGTATCGGCGAAGGGTTATGCACAAGCCAAGCCATGGGGGAGGCAGAGGTGGCACTTGCTGTTGGAGAGCAGGGATTTGGGGCTGTATTGGCAATACAACCACAATATGGGGCTACCCTTGAGCTATGGCTGTCTGGACTGTGCTTTGGGCTGAAAGGGCTGGGAGAGGAGCGAACCCCTAGTTGCCAGAGGGAAGATGTGCAAAAGCTGTTTGAGACGGTTGGGTGGAAGATGAAGGCTAGCCAAATGGAGGTGGAGGTGAAATGGAGGTGGATGGAATGGAGGAAGAGGAAGAGGCGGAGCTGCTTCTTTGTGCTCGTTTTGCCCTCGTGGGAGGCTGTAATTCTTCAAATTCTCCCTTATTTGGTGCTGATCGTAGAATCCTTTGAAACCTTTCCGGGGAGAATGATCCGATCCGATCCAGCTTTGCTTTATCCCGTAGCTTGGTATTCCAATCATTGCCCTCCTTCTAGCGCTAGTTCTGTTGATGGTGTTTTTATGCACTTCTCAACACAGGCAGTGCATAGGCTCACTACCTCTCTTGAAAGACAATTTCTCACAATCGAGTTGCAAAACACTATCCCAAGGTCTCTCGGATGTGAGGTCATGACAGTGCTTAGATACCTCAGTAGTTTGATGTGATTTGCTGGAATCACAAGGCGGCCTTACATAAATACAAAGTGTGAGCACAAAGTATGAAGTTGGATCTTCGAAAAGGAGTTTTTTAGCATGAAAGTAGTTATGTGTTGGCTGTAGGTTCAAACAGCAGTCTCAAACTCCATCTGGTTGTTAGATTTGACTTTATAATGTGCAATGAACCTTGGTATTGTTCAGCTTCTAAAAAAAGTGGAAAAAGGGCAAAGAGGAAGAAAAGTTCATAAGTCTGAAACTTGTAATGAATAGTGACAACGGAGTTCCTGCAATGGACAATTTCTTAAAATAATATCCCACTTAACCAGGGATTTCACAGTATCATAGAAATTGTGCTATCTTCTAAGGGCTGCAGATTTTTATCCTTCATCCACCACATACATGCATGAACTAAAGATAAGTGTTTAGGCAACTTTAATTAAGTCTAGGCTAACTTTGCACAGCTGTCTACCTTCAGCAAACAGCAAAAAGTATGGACTAAAGGATCATCAATAGTGTAGGAATTTTCACAATCAGCCAAACAACATTCCTAAAATTTACCCAAGTAAAATGAACAACTAACTAAATAGCAAAGAGATCTAAGCTAAACATCTAGTATTGGAGAAGTGAATCAATTGACATGAGAGAAAATAAGGAAATGCACCAAGTCAATGCTATTTCTCATAAATTTCAGCAGCATGCCTTTACAACAACTCAACTCTCACTTTTGCAAATGAGGGGTGTGCTCTATTTATAATTTTTCAAAAATCAAATGAATGGCCAAGATTCATTACAATTGTGTGGCCACGATTCATTACAAAATAGGGTTTCACCTACCCCCAAATAGATTTACAATTTTAAAACATCTTTTGACTTTTTCCTATTTTGTCATCTAGTGGATGACACTATTCACCTTTTCGTCCTGTAGTTAATTGTTGTTTCCTTGGCTGTAGTTACTCTTCTGGGAGGTCTTCTTCCTTGACTAGGCTGTCTTGTTGCTCATCGGAGGCTGCATGTTCAATGTACTTGAGGATTACGGCCTGGAGCTTGTCTACCTCAAGGATTTCGCATCTCAATGCTTGGTAGCTCCATTCCTTGGCATTCTCCTCTAGCCGCTTCCAGTCCTCGACATACTTTGAGCCCTGATCTCTGAACAGCTCTAATCTGTCGAAGGCACGGGCAGTGAAACTTAGGAAGTCCGTTGTGATATCTCCAGCTATCCCGTC
This sequence comes from Sequoia sempervirens, assembly GCA_007258455.2. Classification (NCBI taxonomy): domain Eukaryota; kingdom Viridiplantae; phylum Streptophyta; class Pinopsida; order Cupressales; family Cupressaceae; genus Sequoia; species Sequoia sempervirens. The sequence goes on from VDFB02016033.1 coordinate 57,648, forward strand.
CTTCATCTTTTCCTCAAAGTATGACTTGACCTTTCCTGCATCCAATTGCACTGTGGGCATATCATGGCCCGTTATCAGCTTAAGGTACTCAGCACATTCTACCCAGATTTCTTTGATCCATGCGATATCCAGATCCACCCTGCTCTGGATCTGTTCGATCCTCTCCTTTCGGTTAATGAGGTCTCTGTGCCACACGTCCACCAACCAGTGATCCTCCTTCTTCAATTCTAACTTCTCTTCCCACGTGCTTTCTGGCATTTGAAGGATGGATTCAACCCTCGAGAAGGCGGAGTCGTAGATTGTAGGGAAGTTGGTGTAGAGTTTCTTTGTGCCCTCCAGGGATTGGACCAGGTTCAGGAACTTGTTGGCTATCTGCACAGCCAAGCCGATTCCTATGTTTTCGACGCTCGCAACCTGCTGGAACTAGTCCTCCATGGTCCTCTCCAAGTTCTTCCTCCTCTCTAGCTTATCTATCTGTTCTTTGGAGAGCAGCTGTGGCGCGGCCGTAGAGATAGTGGGGAGGTCGTCTATTGAAGACCACTGCTAAATATAGTCAGTTAGGGCAGCAACCTGCGCCTTTAGCTCGTCCTTGGTGATCTTGTCCTGTTTAATTATATACACCACCGTGGCCACCAACTCTTCGAGGTGCTCGACCTTCTATTCCCTAGTTGTTGTCCCCAGGTCAATAGTGGAGATGCTGTAGCTAACTTTGGCCTGGCCAACAGTTGGCGTTGCTACCTGTGCTGCCCGAGAGCCAGAAGCATCCATGGTTATCCTAGAACGGACCTTAGGCTTCTTCTCCTTCTTTGTTGTGGCCAGAGATCGAGCCAAGATGGCTTCCAATCTCGACCTCGGGTCGCTCAGAACAGGAGTAGTCTTTTCAAGTTGCTTTTCCAACCAGTCGGGCATGGCAGATTTGTCTTTGGGTGTATCATGGCTGCCTTCACCCTTCTCCATTAACTGTAAGATGTCTGCCTCTTCCTCCTTTGGGCTTCTTCCTTTGCTTTGGCAGCATCCTCCTCTTAGTCAGAGTCTTGATAAAACATGAGGCTTTTGATGGGCAGCTTGGTGGATAATATCTGAGTGGGATCTTGTTCTTTTGCTGCCCATTCTTCTTTCTTCTCCTCAGCAGCCTTGGGTTCAGGGCTCTTCACAATGTGGGTCTCGGCCTCAGGAAAATTCTTTTCAAGCTGCCCCTGTGGTGGCTGTCCCTCTTCACCACGTGGCGACTGTTCTGCCTCTTCCCCAACATCCTTTAGCTGATGAGCCGACTCTTCCTCGATATCCTCATCAAATGTCTGGACAATCTCTTTATCACCCGAGCCTTCCTCTTCATCCTTGCTCTCGGAGGAGCCAGTCTCTTTTTCCTCGTAGGCAACCTTGTCGATGGTTCTATGCTCAAATTCAGGTTGCTCATAATAATCATCAGCCTCCTCCTCAATAGGCTTTGAAGCCTCCTGTTCCAGCTCTTCCAACTCTTTGGAAATTTGCATCGTGGCCTCCATGGCTGGTGGCCTTGTTGGCGGTTGCGAAGGCTGAGATGTTGCGAGGGCCTGGGCCAGGGCTGCTTGGAGAGCAGGGTCCATTAAAAGCTATGAGAGCTCGGGGGGGAGACTCTGTAGGTGTCGTGTAATAGCCTCGGGTATGGTGGAAAGGGGGACAGGCGATGGTATTGTTGCCAGAGGCAGGGAGGTGATGGGTGACATGGCAGCAGCAGAGGAAGGGGAAGTGGTCATGCTCGAGGAAGAGTCGATATTGATTATGGACCCGGCCGGGGGCGAAGAGGCAAGGTGGACAAAAATTTTCACCGCTTGCGGAGATGAGGCGGCTACGGCCTGAGAGGTGGGCATCGCACCAGTTGGGGGAGGAAGGAGTAAGGGAGGCTGCGCCTCTGTTGTGATCACTATCTTTTTAAGCTTCTTGGGAGATGAGCCTCCCGTATCCTTTGTTGCTTGTTCTTTTGGGTCTGCAGACTATGTCATTTTTGCTCCCTTCCTTTTTTGGTACCTGGTGATGGGGGGAGACTTGGAAGTCTCACCAGCTGATGGGGAGGCGGTAATGTCCTCCGTGGTGCTTGGCTTGCTCTTGAGTGCTTCGTATGTTAAAGCCACCCCTTGTAGCTTCAGTTGTGCTACCTGTCCATCAACCCACTCCTTAGTGCGAGCTATGATAGGCTGGGTGATAGTATCCATGTCTTCGAACTCTTGCTCGTCCCAGTCGATGGAGGGGATTGCCAGGCTGGCAATCGTAGGGTACCTCGGGTGCACAATGGTGGACTCATCCTCCTCGAGCTGATCTAGCACCGGAAATAGCTACACCCTCCTCAAAAACTGTACTGTCATTCGCATGTAGTGTCTCTTGCAGACCTCCTTATCATCTTTACAATCTGCCTAGAAATCTTCAACATGGTACTGGTGGGCATATGCCAGTCCTAGCACCTTCCTGACATGGCCATGCAGGTCCATTCGTGGGCGAGCTGTGTACCATTCAAAGTTATATTCTTTAAGTTCTTTCTCTGAGTTGCCGACACATTAAGATATTTGCAATCGGTATACGCCCTGACCAAGGGTCACGGGATAGGGGATCCCTGCTACGTGCTTGTTGCCAAAGACCGTTTGAATGTGTTGGAGTTGCCAGGAGAGCTCTAGGAGAATGATCCTGTCATTTGGGTATCTTGGCAACTTGTTTGGCCGTTCCGTGAATCCCTAGGCACAGATGTAGGTGAACTTGGGGAATTGAATGTATAAGAAGGCATACTCTTTCAGGAGTGCCCTGGCGCTATGGGATACCCTTCTTTCGAAGTCCCCGGCTATTAATCTGATAATGTGGCCTATGAAGGCATCATTGACATGGCAATATTCTTTTTTGAAGTAGCGGTACTGTAGCTGAGGGTACCGGTCAAAAGGCTTAAGCCCTCGTTTGTGATCCCCATCCAGCGCCATAAATAGCCCACTATACTATCTCTGACCTGTCAAGGAGTATACCAGGTACGAGGTCATGTAGAACTTGGAGCTTTTCTTGACATTTACGAACTACTCGTGGAAGCAGTTGCTGATGATACTCCCCCAGTCGAATGAGATCTTGGTTTTCACGTCCTCATTCCCTCGTATGATTTGTTCAACATAGTAAGCCATCCACTCTTGGAAGTAGGTGGTTGCTGGGAGGCTCATGACCCTACTGAGCATAGTCACCAAGTCGTGATAATCGTCATGGAAGTCGCTGCGAAACAACTCTTGGGGAACTTTTGCAGTGCTACCCCGCCTCTCCTTAAGCCAGTAAATGTTAATTGACTTTTTTCAGCCCAATGGATTGGCATCCCATGCCGCCTGACACTGCTCCAATGTGGGGACCTGCATATGTGGGAATGTGGGAATGTGGAAGGTTTTAGTGATTCCTTCTGGAGACATGTCAGCGAGGATATTCCCCTCCTTGTCCATGATTGTTTTGGTTTCCGTTTGATAGGCTTGTCGGCAAGCCATTACTAATTTAGGTGCTATCAGAGATGGAGGGAAGCCGACAGCTTTGGCAATTTCACTTTGGCGTATCAACCTGGCATTCTTCATTTTAGGGTCGACCTTGACCCTCTGGGTGAACTCATATATGTCCACCTGGCCAATATTGGTGTCTGAGATCTCTCTCTAGTAAGTCAAGACCTTTGACTGGAGTGGTTCACCTTGGAATTGAAACTTCATTTGGTCTTTATCGTCCTTTCCACGAGCGGCCCTCCCAGATTTCCTACCCTTGTCCTTTTCGGTAGAGGCCCCTGAAGTTCTTGCAGCTGATTCCATATATCCTGCAAGCAAAGGGCGAAGTCAGCACAACAAACATCAATAACATTAATATTAGTCTGCATTGTGAGTATATCATCTAAATAACCATTCAAATACATCACAAATTTTATCCTCAGACGATATCGATTTCATTTTAGGGCATTTAGACAATTGGGGCCTGGAGGGCCAGACTTCCCTGGCAGGAATGTTGTCAGGGAGGGAAAACATGACCGAAAGTTTCCAGAGACCCCCGTTGGCCAAATTTTGATATCTTAAGGGGCCCATGATGGAGAACGGCATGATTTAGGACGTGGGTCGAAGTTAGATTCTTAATTTGAATTGGTTTGGATCGATTTAAGGAGCCCCAGAGATTCCAGGTCGGGAAGCTATTAAGGGGCAGCCATTGGAGATGGTGAACAGCGGACGGAAGTTCAGCCGAGGAAGCCCGGCGGTGGAAGTCCGAAGGCTGGAGTCCGGGGGCAAAAAGACGGCCGACATGGAAGTTATGACATTTAGGTTAGGTGGCAATCGGAAACCCGGGGCCCGAAGGCTGGAAGGACGCAAGGGGTTCACCGCCGAGATAGCTTACAATGGCCTGAACGGTGGCCGCGAAGGGGACTTTGGGACCCGGTGGCTGGAAAGACAACGAATGACAGCCGCTCGAAAGATGAGTATATCATTGAGCGGCGATGGCGAGGAAATGCCTGGGGTCCGGCATCCCGGGGGGAGGCCAGGCGACGGCCGCCGGCAGATATTCTGTGACAGTTTGGATGGCAGCGGAGGGAGGCAGCCCGGAGCCCAGAAGGCGGGGAGACGGAGGGGTTCCAGGGCATGGCCAAGCTTAATCAATCTTTAGACAGCCAAGGAAAAGATGGGACCCGGAGGGCGGGAGGCAGACCGGATTTCGCCACTGAGGTTAGATTTAACGTGGCAAAACGTGAAAGGCATTCTAGGGACGGAATCCCAATGACCCGGGCCCGGCTAGGGGGACGGCCGCCGGTATGCAACCATATGCGGGAATGGACCGGCGAAAGAGGGGACCGGGCCCGAGGGGTCCGATCGCCCTGCGTGAAGAACAGCTACGCAACGGGCGAGCTCCGGGTTGAGAGGGAGGGCCATTGCGATGGGTTCGGGCGATTTCTAAAATATGGGTTTCGAGCACGATGAGGTGCCCTTTAATTTTATGCCATTTAATTTATTGTTCAATTCCTTTTAAATCTCTGAAATGACGAAAAACAATAGGAGGGAAAACGATGATGGCCTACCTCGGATACACCAAGCGGGGAGGTGTGCAAACCACTGTGAATTGATGGAACGAAGTTTGGCGATGATGACCGAGAAGCTACAGAAGGTGGCGGGCTCCAATTTGATTGCTGCTCTTATTTGCTCGAGTTCTCAAAGTGAAAATGACATTGGGGACCATGCATTATATATCTCCTTCGCCATTAATGCTCACATTAAATGCACGTATGACTGCGCCAAAAGGTTGGTGAGATTCAAATTTAAGTCAGCGGGGGCGGCAGAGACTCTGGGATCCGACAGGCGGGAAGCCGCGTAATGACAGCCGTCGCGAGAATATGCGATGACTTTGACGACGGCGGCGACAGAACGCTTGGGGCCCAGAGGGTGGGGTGCGGTGGAGAGTTCGCCACCGAAGGATTTCACTTTTCATTTGAACGACGAAGACGAGCAACACCCGGGGGCCCGAAGGGTGGGCGACCGCCGCAGGGTCGCTGTCGCAGATGGTGATCCCGGGACGAAAGTTCAGACACGGACTTCTGGAGCCCAGGGCCCGAAGGAGCAGGGGCCGGCTGGGAAATCCCCGAAGACCTCTGAATGGCAACTGGCAGGGCGGGCTCCGGAGGGCGGAAAGACACCCGACGAATGTCGCTGGGGCTGCGAACAAAAGGGGGAAGCCCGATAAGGGACCCCCGGAGGCCCGGGCCCGGAGGGGCCCAGGGCCGCCCTAGATCCCGAAAGGCCCAAGGAACCCACAAGGCCCCGGAGGGCAGCAAAAACCAAAAGGGAGGCACGGTCGATTTTTAGGATGAAACCTTGGAGCAGTATCGACCATGCAGAATGTCAAAAAAAAAGAGGGGCATGCAAAATGAGGCGGCCCCGAAAGACTCGACAAGGCGAAAGAAAAGAGGGTCCCCGTTCCGAACGGGGCATGTGTGCTGAGGGCACAACAAATACATCAAAGAACATGGTGATTCAAAAAAAATTGTGTCTCAAATTAGAGGCACATGTTATGCAAAAGGAAAAATAATATGAATATATAAGAATAAACTATGTGACAATAGCATTGAAGTTTTTAATACAATCAAATTCAATTGTGTTGAAAGGGATAAAAATGTAATGACCAGTGACCTTATTATATTAGCTTCAAGATTCAATTCTTACCTTGCTTCCCCTTAATGCAAGTATGATGTTGAAAGTTTTACTAGACCTAGTATTCTAGGAAATATTTACAAATGGAAATTCTTCAATTATGATTAGTAGATATATGAGTTTATAAATTGTATGGACCATTTTGAGAACCAATAGATTGATTGGAATCCCATGATAGAGAAAGATGAAGAAGGTAAGAAGACTTTCTTTGGAAATAAAATCAATTTGATTAAAAAAATACCATTCTGCTTTAGAAATAATTTTTGATATTGATGATTGTTATAAAATTGGAAGTAAGCATATTAATGAAGCATATGTAGTAGATGTGAATTTAGGAATTGAATAAACTGCTAAGATTATCTACTTTGGTGGAAGGTTGGAACTCATTTTTAGGTCTTAAAATAACTACTCCCTTACATAGAATATTTTTTTCTCACAAGGCCAAGGTTTTCAACATGTGGGTAAAATAATTCATCAATAGAACTATTAAATACTTTGAACTAACTCAAAAAGAGTGGGATTTATCTTATACAATTTGAGCTCAACATAAATGCAAGAGGGTAGTCACATGGGTATACCTTAATATGTATTGAAATCACTTATGATAACAACAATAGACTAAAGGATAGTTAAACCCAACCTATTCATTCAACCCCTTAAAATATCACTAGACTAAGAAAACTATATATATTTAACCCCTATATAGAAAATATAACACCTTGGAAATTAATGCAAGGTGGGATGACTTCCAAGTCATAGAAAATGATTTTATTTACTCCCTACAAAAAATGATATCATAAAATCATAAATTAGAATTTAAAAGGACAATTTTATGGATTTTATTTATATGTGGTTTACTAGAACAAATATAAGAGACAAGTTCATATACTAAGGAAATAGTATCATGATTAGTATGGAGTAACAACAAAGGGGAAATAAAAAATTAAAGATGATATGATTTCTTGAAGACTCAAAAAATATCATTCACAATTTTATCTACTTAGTTCTTTGTCATTGACCTATCTAAAATCATATTCAAGCATACAAAAGAGCTATCAAAACTCATCTAATAGATATATAATATTATCAAATTCCTCTACTAATGATTGAATTCATAGATAAATTATTCTAAATAAAATATTTGAATATCATGGCACATTCTTAAAGTTTGCACACACAATGATGAAGACATAAAACTAAAAAATAGCATTACAACATTTCAATAATAGTATATCAAAACCTTTGTCTTCTTACAATTGTCTCTACAATGGATTTTTTGTAGGTTTTCCTCTTTTAAATATTCCTTTTCTCTCATGTACCATTTAAATGATGAAAATTATTGCAAAACTTTTAAATTAAACCATGTGGCAAAGGAAAATAATAAAATGAAACATTGTAGCTACTTTAAAATCAATGCTTCAGAAGGATTCACTCTTTGGATAAATAACATGTTCACATGGACTTACCCATAAATAATTTCCTTACCTTTATTTGTCTTCATTAAATTTATGTAGGTCAACAAATTTCATCAAGTCTTTCATAGAAGATTGGCCTCCAACAAGTTCATGTTGGTCAAATACTTGAAATTCAATTTCTAGCCCCAAAATATACATAAGACTAATCTAGTTTCGATATAAAGTTTCACTCATGATGTCATCAAAGGTGCCACTAGCATGATGTCATTAGTGGATATGAGAGGCTTCGAATGAGGTGACATCATGATGATGTAAGCAAGGTGGGATGACATAAACATGAAAAAATCAAGGTAATGGATGTAAGAAAATATGATGGAATAGTATTACAAAAGAATAAATTTAAATCAAATAAATTTTTAGAAATGTAAGTTAAGATGGATGGTAAAATTTTGTAAGGGGAAGATGGAATCACCAAGGGACAAAGGTCAGGATTGAACTAGATAGAAGGAGAAAATCCATGAAATCATAACTATTATTCTTTAAATTAAAAAATAAACTAGGCTTAAGTTTTCATGTGATATCTAGTTGTGCTAAGAAATTTGACAAAATACCACCCATCACTAAATTTCTCAAATTGGTTATAAACTTTTAAAAAATGGATAAGGCACAAAATGGAAAGGGACTAAGGAAAAAATAAAACATGGATCTAAGAACCAATAGTGGCTCTAGTTTGGGATGAGCTTCTTGTAGGAATATATAGAATCTAAAATATTCAAGAAAACCACCAAAAAAGATTAACTTTAGTAAAACAACATCTTGACTAAACTTGAATCAAGACTATTGAGAAACATAATCAAAATATGGAAGATGTATCACTCATCTCACCAATCAAAACTTGAAGCTCCATTACTTAGGAGAAGAAATGCTTCAAATTTTGTCCATGTATGAGTAGCTCCATCAATTCTCCTTCTTTATCCATTAGATGGTATACATGAAACACATACCTCTCCGCTACTCCCTAAGGTCCAAGCCATAAGGGGTCAAATTTTGTATTCTTTCCCTTATCTTAAAACTTGGTGTTCCACAACAAAACCAAATCACTAACCTATAACTTCCTTGTTTTTTTCTTCTTATCATGAAAATATTTCATGTGATAATCTTGTGTTAATTATCTCTTTCATTATCTTCTCTTCATTGCTAATCTAATTCAATAAATACCATAACCTAGAGGAGGATAG
>VDFB02016033.1:118931-251210 GCA_007258455.2 Sequoia sempervirens
AAGCAAGATGTGGCCAAAAGAAACTACAGAAACTAGATACAACCCATGTGAGTTGTCATCAAAATCAAGATGGAGATCAAAGTACAACTACACTCTAATCATATTATTATGCAAGAAACCCCTCCTGATAGAACTTTATATTAGTTCATTTATTACAATAACCCATGATTATAAAAGGAGAGAATGATAAACATGCATAAATTAAAGAGAAAATGCAAACGTAGTGCATGAAAAAAAAATAGAGTGCATGCACAAACCAATGTTCACATCTTCCTCCATGATTAAAAATGACCTTAGATCAGTGTAGAAGACTTAACCAACTTTCCAATTCCTATTAATTTTCAAAAAATGGAGACAGTATGCAAAAGATATACTCTCTGAAGCATGAAAATGATGATCTGACTTTGACTGAAAAAAACTACAACATAACAGAAAAACCAGAAAATAAAACTTGCATCACTAGATCGGGCTCGGAACCAACTTTTTGACAATATTTCATTTTTGAAAATCTGAGTTCAGGCACAAAAGTTATGGCCAAAAAGAAAAAAATCCCTATAAAAGGGCACTTCTAGACTAAACATGTGCAAAAAACTAGCCCTCAGGGGCTGGCGACAAGTCACCCATGTGACCACAGGCTCTGGCGGGGGGCTAAAACTGAAGCTCTTGGTCACCAATGTGACCACTGTAGGAGTTGGCAAGGGTGGAAGGGCGATGGAAAGATCCCCTGGTCCTCAATGGGACCATGTCAGCACTCTATAGGGCCCTTGGGGGTTGAAGCTTGGGAGCGGCGGTGGTATAGAGGTGACCATCGGTGGGAGGCCGTCGGGTAGCAAGCGGGTGGCACTCCCTTTAGAATTGGTAGTACAAAACTCAAATGCTAATTTTTTATTTTATTTATTTATTTTTTACAAAAATTCCACCTTGTGAATCATGCCTTAGGGCCGTACGGCCTTGGGGCAATTTTTTTTTGCCTCAGAGATCAACTGTGTCTAAAATGGACAAATTTTATATGAAAATAGGGGTTTTTGGGCATTGTGGACCCAATGGCGATGTCCGTTTTGTCCAAAATTTCCCAAAAAATAGGTGACCCCCAGATCCACAAAAAATTAGCCTGGCTTGAAAGCCTTGCGTAGAAAAAAATGTTTTGAGAGAATATCTTCAAATCACAAACAAGCAACCATAAGTCTAGAGCTTTGATACCATGTAGAAGCTGAGAAATCCAACTTCACAGTCCCCAAGAAGCACCTACATGCAATCACCTATCACATGCAATAGATATCTAGAACAAAAGAGAAGATGTTCTATAACCTCAAAGCAAATGTGTCCAAGAAAAACCAAAATAATGATTATTGAATCTAATGTTTACAATGAGATCAATCCTTATGAAGGAGATCATGAAACCATAAAGAAAACCCTAAAAGGAAAAACCATAGTGTGCACACTTAATAATTAATAAATAATTATTAATGTGCCTAATTTTAGCTTAACTAAAGTAATAAGAGACTTAATTAATTAACCAATGTGATGTAATTAATTAAGTGAAATAACTTATTACTCTAACATTTTTCTCAGATGTTTTTCTATTAAATTTATATAAAAAATGTTTAATTTTCTAGCTTTTCTTTTGGATAATTGATAATGTGTATGATTTATTTTCCATAAATTATCTTTCATATTATATGTTTTTTTTTTCCAACTTTTCTAGCAATGGTTTATAAAGAAGAACAATGATAATTAGTCCTTTTGTAATGTCTACTAACCTACTCTATCCATCATAGCTTTGAAGAATGCTTTGACATGGTTAAGTATTTTGACAGAGTTCCATTATAACTTGTGAAGCATAAAGTGGGAAAGGACATCATGAGGAATTATCTAATCGAGAAATTATATCTCAATTCAATGGAAGAGGTCGCTAAATATGGATATTGGCAAGACAATAGCTACAAAGGCTTTGTACAATTAACTTTATGGTGATTTCAATGATGCTTTCTTTGAATTTAATTTATGTGTTGTTGTTGTAGATGGCACAAGTCTTACAAATTTGTAGAAGCAAACTCTAAAAGATTTAACCTCACATGATTAAAAAAGAACATTGTACTATAGCTTTGAAGCTCAATAAGCCAAAACTGGGGCACCAATTATTGGGATTGCCAAAATTGCTCTATACAATATTTTGATAATTTTTGTTACATCAAAAAAATTTATGCAACAATACAGTTTTTTTTCATTTCTTTTTATATATGTTATGTATTCAATTCATTTGGAAAATACAAAATACATTCACTTACATATTTTAAAAAAAATCAAATAAATTAATGCAACCACTATACCACATTTATCCCTATTATACCTTCCAAAAATCTTCCTGAGATGGTAATGTTGTTCATGGGAAACTAGATACACTTTCTATGCAGCTAGAAAAAGACCAGCTTTCTTGTAGTGTTAAAAAAACCCGCCAAAAGCTCTTTGGGTATCAATGTGTTGTTACATGTGAAGGCTAGGAATGATGTGGGAGGTTTCTAGATGGAGAGCATGTGTGATTCTATAAGGACACATTGCAGGTACTTTTTCTCACCAATTTTCTCATTTTCCACAAAATTAGATTCTAGTGTGTAGTTTAATATTCACTATTTTGATTTTTTCTTTTTGAGAAAAATTAGAATCGAGTTCATAGGTTGTGTTTTGTATGCAAATTTGTAAGATGATATTTTTTAGCATATTTCCCTTTTTCAATAAAAAATTTATGCAATGGAGTTCAAAAATTCATCATTTAAAGTTAGTGTCTCAAACTGTCATATTTTTCATGAAATATTTGTCATGCTTCTAAACAAAACTTAAAGTTACTAGAAATATTATTCTCTAGCAGTAAGTAGTTTTCAAAAGCTTTGTCAAATCTCTTCTAGATAACTTGGTTACAAAATTCTACTTTTTCTATTTGGAAGAGCTTCAAAAATTAAAAACTATTATTTTCCTTTAAATTAGCTTATATAATACTATCACATCTTATTTGTTTTTTAATTAGAAAGATCTACCAACTATCCAATTAATTTTCTTTTAAAAATATTCATTTTTAATTATTTTTAGTTTGGTATAGGTTTGAGGTTCCAGTTGTGGGATGGATTGTGAAAAAGGCTCTAGAAGGACAACTCTTAGAAGGTTGGGTTGACAAACTGAAGGGATCAAGTTTTCAGCTTGTTGATGCCAACATTTAATTTTCAGAGTTCTTTGCTATTAAGGATGATGAAAAGGTCACCAACATTAAAAAGGATGCATTTTTTAGTACATTTTTTCTAAAAAATGTTGTCCTCGATGAGGAGAAGAATGTCACCCATTCCGATTTGGTGGATGATACAAAGAAAGCCATTATGGATCCACAGAGGACCAAAGTAAAGTTAAAGGCTAACAATGTTGATATTTGTTACTCCCTTGTTTAATACCATATTATATATTCTTATCTTCCCAAAGATTACAATATAAGTAAACATGTGTTTTTATGTTGATAGTGTTGATATTTGTTACTCACTTGTTTAGTACCATATTATATATTCTTATCTTCCCAAATATTACTTATTTTAACCAATGGATTGAAAAATTGTTGTCCAATCTCGAGAAAACCGCTAAACACATGTAATGCATGCTCAAATGAAATGCTACACAACCTCAAAAGTGTAGAATAATTACAAATATTTTTAATTTATATAAAAATAAATATAAGTATCATTTTTTTTATACATGAATCATTGTGAATTTTTTGTTCATGTCTTTCTCCTTTTGGCATTTAGGATGCATCACAAGAAATAACTATTTCAATTTGCAAGGAAAGCAAGACCTTATAATTGGAAACTATAGTGATGGGAATCTTGTGGCTTCTATGGTTGCAAATAAATTGGGGGTCATTTAGGTGGGCTACCTCTAACTATCCTACTAGATTTCATGGTGATGATAATTGAATTTTATCCTTTTTATAAGATCACAAAAAGACCACCTAAAGTAATTGTAGTGTAAATTTATGTGTGAACTAAATTATTCTTCCAAATAAGAAATTAAAGTTAGGTTAGATTTTTATCCTTTTTGGTGATGGTCCTTGTTTGATTTTGCAATTTTATCTCGTTAACCTTGGTTCCTATGTTGAATAAGGTGGCATTCAACACTGACATTTCAAAAACAATGGGATACTAAAATCTACCAAATGTTCTCAAAATATATCTAACAAACGACATGATATTCAATAAATAACCACTCGGGTTAAGACTTTAGTAAAGTAACAAAAATCCCACTAAATTTAGACAACTAAGGAAGAGAATTGATATATTGAAATTTTACCCCTTATGAGTGCAAGAGGTTGATGATTACCAATCATAAAGGAATTACAAAAGGTGGGACTTCCACATGAGTATTCCTTGTGATTTGCAGGGACTTCCATAATTATTTTCTTGGCATTCGGTCACAATTGATTTTGTGAGGCCTTTGTTTTGTGAGATTCCAAGGTCTTCCATCATAGTTTGTAGGATTATGATTTTGTTGCAATTTGTAGATTTTTGCAGTTCACTAAGCTTTCATTTCCCATGAATCTAGCTATAGATCTTGTATGACACTTTGCAATGTGTAATTTTTTGTTGTAGATGACTTTTCTTTGTAGACTTAAGAGAAAATTAAAATAAGAATACTAGAATTCAACAAAGAATTAAGATCATTTGCTAATAGAAAGTTGATAAACTATGTGGAATTGAGGTTGCAATAGTGGGAAAGGCCCAAATGAATACAAATGATAGTCTCGATGTCTTTTACCATGGCTTCAATCTACCCCTAAATCTCCACCATAAATCATTGCAATTTTTTTATGCTCATCAAACAAGGCATCGCTAGAAGTAATTTGAATATATTTTCTTTTAAATTTTAGCCTCATTGATAGCTTTCAAATCTTATTGTTATAGCACAAGTTTGATAACTCTCATAGAAGGTGTTAGAACCTCAAAAATTTGTATAATTTCACCTTCTTGATAGAATTTGAATCCACTATGTGAAACCTCAACCTTGTAAAAAAATCCAAATTCCATAAACAGGCTCATTTTTTAAATCAAATTTTAGGTTTTCCTGACATTGAAAGTTCCATATTGATCCAAAAATCATTACATATTTCCTTTACATGCATAAATTTTTGAAGCAATATTTAAAACTTGCAAAAATTTATCCTTAAAAAAAAAATTTGTGTCTTGATCCCTTATCACATAGGCCCGACATCATAAACATCCCATGTGTTTTCCATAATTAAGCTCAAGTCTTACTATAAACTTTACCAAAGAGACTATGCAACATTAGCAAGACTTCTCTCAACATCTCTTCGATAATCCGAACAAGATATCATCAAGGACACAATGAAATGTCATTAGGAAATATTTTGGAGTCCCTTCGATGGGATGATGTGCATTAAAATAATAATATTCATGACCCCAAGTTTGGTATGAAGGGCTCGAAGGTACATCGAAGTGAAAAAAAAACATCAAAGAGATAATCCTCAAAATCCCTTTGAAAACCCAACAAACAAAAAAAACATATTATTAAATATATTGAGAGGAAAGACATATTTGTGAGAATCAAATATTAGTCCCTTTTATATCCCTAAAGAAAACAAGCAAATGGTTGGACTAAGGATTTTGTGGGAGTTAATGGTGACTCCCCAATACCCCTAGAAATAGTTGCTCGACCAAAACAACTTCCACAAGAGAGAATGGTGGTCACGCCCACAAAAGGATATAAAAGTCACAGCAGAACTAAACCTAGGAATTGGACATTCCAATAGGTGACTAACATCTTTTCATGGTCATTCATTTATTTTATCAAACCAAGGTACGTATACTTGAAATGGAGCAGCACGGTATGTGCACTAAGAACTAGTTTCCAGTCACCGTCTATAGAAAATAAATGCTTAACAGTAATACAACGTAAAGCTTTTCTAACTTAAACATAACTCGGCTAAAAGAAAAATCATAGTAGCTATTATTAAAGGACAAACTGTGAACTGGCTTTATGCTGCAAGAACAGACACAGGGATGGATTCTTGATGCTGTAGAAACAATACAAAGCTGAGTTTGCGTTGAAATCTACAGAAATAGATTCTAACTAGGAATCGACATGAAATGAATAGTTAAATACAACAATTTGCTACAAAATACTTACTAAGTGGGCCCCCTTAGCAAGCATCAACTAGATTACGCAAGAAGTTGACTCAAAGCTTCATCAATTTTTATTCATATTCTGACCAGGATACATCAATTAATCTATTTTGAAAATAAAACTTAACAAAGAACTTTATTACTTTTTCAACTTAATTCTAACACATACTATTTCATCATCGTTCACTCACACAGGAGGAATGGTTATTTAAATGAAAAAGACAACTAACTAATTAATAGAGGAAGTCGTGATCATAAATGCATTTTGAATCCGCAGAACAGGTATTCATAAATGAAAGTCTATCTGCTTGACGCGACCTAGAGAAAATATAGAATTACACACTCCCTAAATTAAAGGACCGTTTAAGCATCTTCCCAAAGATTCGGTCAAAAAGTTATTACTGAAATGACTTCTTCAACAAAGTTGAGATTCTTGCGCTTGATCAGCTTCAGCTCCCTCCAACAATCCTGCAATAAATAACAGAGGCGAAGGAAAGCATACACACAAGTGACACATCATCTATTCATTAATCACATGTTAATCCTATTCCATTATCCAAAATCATAAGCATACATTAGCTATGCGGGTGGTCAAAAAGGTAATTAATGAAGTTATCAAGCTATAGGAATATAGAATTCATTGCTACAGGATACTACCTGAAAAGTCTTTAATCAACAGATTTAAACAACTATTAATAATAAAAGTAAGAGTATCAAAGTTTCAAACTATGAGCATATTTAAGGCTCATCATTCTGCCCCCTACTTATGATAATGTTGGTCCTCCAGCATTGACTTTTCTTGTTATTTCCCTGAAATTTGTTGGAGTAGGATGACCCTGCAGCGAAGTTCCAAACTTGTAGTAAAAACCTCTAGTAAACTCTCATCTTTCATATCTGCGGTTCTCTATTTCTACATTGATTTCCTTGGCTTGGTAAGGATAGAGCGGCCACATTAAAACTGGAGGTTGGAAGGTCAATGGAATCCATAAGTCAAATCTTCTTTGCAAACCCAGTTGCATGTACCTTTTTGTTCTCCTGAGTGTTGATGTGAAGTTCAAGGGGCTATGAGGCTCTGTCTTTCTTAGACCAACTGTTAATCTCTCCCACCTTGCCTCAATTCTGGAAGAGGTGAGTTTCCAAAATGTATATTTATGTTCTTTGAACTCACTATATACCTATTTTCTGATGTCAAAATTTTTCTCTCTTTCCTTAGGTTGATTGCATCCATAAGCAACTCTAAACCAGGTTCTTAAAACTCTGTGTGGGTCTGAACTTTCAGCTCTTAGAAGAACAGGTTCATCTTTTTCTGTTTCTTCATATGTTTCCAATTGTCTTCCATAATTGATCTCATTTGCAGCCCAAGACATAAGTGCTCTTAAATGGATATCACCTATATAAAGAAGTGGGTTCCATTCAGTTTCTGTAGGAATTAAATAACCATGTAAATATAGTTCACACATGGAGTTCTTCAACCAATTAGGGGCCACTTGATAAGCATCATAGAATTCCTTGGTTGTTTCAATATCAAGATCCAAATTTCTAGAGATCCTCATTAATTTGAACCAAAGGAACTGTTCTTTGAGACACATTGCATATGCTTTGGGTGGCGGCCTACACTCCATTATCTGTCTAGTTATTTTCATCATTTTATCCAATTTTGTCTGCATATCTTGAATTTCTTGCTTTTGCCTTTCAATTTCTCTTTGCAACTTTTTCTTTTCCTCATCCCATAAACTTTGCTGGACTTTAGTTTTGGCGAAATGTCAAAAACATAAAGTATGGAATGACATAGGAATCTTCTTAATTCTCACAAATTCCAAGTATGCAATTAGTAAAGATCTTTTATACACAACTAAATCTGTGCAAACTTTAGTGGGCAATGGATTATCACAAGGTATTTCAGGCAGTTCAGGCACACCTTCTTGTTGTAGGATAAAATCCTCTTGTTGTAGGATGAAGCCTTGTTGCCGTACAGGAGAAGATTGTTCTTCCTCAGAAATTTTCTTAGTTGCACAAGCCAAGTCGTCCAGACTCGACATTTTCCCTTTATCAATGTTACTGGGTTGTGCTACTTCAGGAACAACAGAGGAGCTTGGTGGAACATTTGTAGATATATCCAAGGAATTATCATGACCTGACTCAGTAGAGTCCTCCGATATTATGACAGTTTCTATTTGAACAGAGGTTGTAGCAAGATTAGACTGTTTTCTCAATGAACTCCTTCTTGGTAGTTTTGCAGGAGGAGCAACAACAAATGATGCTTCCCTAACAGTCCTCTTCCTAGCTAGTCTTGAAGATCCAGACTTGGCAGGGGAAGAAGAAATTGAAATTGGAGTATTAACGGGTGTTGCTGCAGGAGAGACAGAAATAGGGGAAGACTTTGCAGGAGAGGATGACACAATTTTTTTTTGTCTTTGAGTATGTGGGTCTGACTCAGGAGTCTTCCCTACCCCGAATGAATCACCTACAATTGTCTTTCCTTTTTCTCTTCTAGTGACAGACCTTGTTTGCACACCGGTAGAGGACGTCAGTATGGAAGCTGCAGGAGTGGGCGCTGCAGGAGCAGCGGATTCTTGCTCTATTTCAGTACTTGAGGACTCAATTCTCATTTTCTTTCTTCTAGGCTATGTGGGTAATACCCTAGGAGGTTCAGGTGGTTGAAGACCTTTTTGGGCAACAAAATCATTCTAGGAAAGAGGTGAAACATCCCTTAAAGAACGCTCAGCCAAAAGTTTTATTAGGGCATGATGTGTGACAGAGTTTTGTTTACCCATTTGGGTTTCATGTGCACTATTTTGCAAAAGGTTCAACAAGAAATTTAGAACATTCACTACCAATCCATGTCTCATATGACTTAACAATTTGAAATGATATGAATGTAGGTAAGAGAAATTCCCTTCACAAGTTAAATACCTGATAATAAAAATGGCGTACTCAGAGTATGGATAAGGCAGGGACATTCTTTTGCACCCTTGCTTTGAAATTTCCAAAGGCCCATCAGCTGGTAGGGTAAACTCTACCCTAGCAGAGACATCATCCCTTCCAACAGGAAAATTTTCACCAATTGCCGGTAATCCAGTGACTTCTAAAATTCTTTCCTCTGTCACAGCCACTGTCAAGCCCCATATCGTAGCCTCATTCTCTGAAAATGTTCTTAAAAATTCACCTGCAGCCTCTTCATCAAAAGAATCAATTCTCAAGAAATAATTTAACCATCCAGAGTTGGCAAATGCTTGCATTAACTGAGGATCCTATATCAACGCATCATGAGCTGCAAGCTCGTACCTCACTAGTTGGCCACCCATGATCAAAATCCTTAAAACAAAAACTCAGACTGATGCTGAAAGCTTGAAAAATACTCTTCTTCCTAACTGCACTTTCTTTTCCTTGCCAATAATAACAGCTAGACATTTGCATAAAATAATTTTAATAACTACTTAAACTAAGTAGTTAACTTGTTCTCAGGATATGGCTTTGCAATCATACTTTTAGAAAGTACAAGATCATAACTATTTTTGGCAAACGTAAATTTGGCACAAGAAAATTTGAAATTAGAATACCCCCACCCCCTACTTAGCATTCGACATGTGTCCTCACACGTGCAAGGTGATAGGATTAAAGCATGCAATTACGACTGATGTACACATTACAATTAATGAATAAATAGAAAGAATAAATTATGCGATAATGAAAATATTTCATGTACCTTGAATGCAGTTCTTGGGAATGATGTAAAGGACAACAATGTATCATAAAATGATAGCTAGAAGATTGAATGCATGAATGAGGTGGAGTGGCGAGATGGATGATGTGGCAGATAAAGAAATGAATGATGTGATAGATGAAAAGAAATGGAGAAAAGTGGTTTTCTTTAAAAAGAAAACTTTATTATGGGCAGTCAACACAATTCTCAAAGAGAAGCTGTGGGAAAAAGGCCTAAGCCTTTTGCTGTAGGAAGATCAATCAATACAAACTTCTTCAGAAACTCTTCCTTTGATGTTGGCTTATGATATAACAACAGTCGGTGTCCATTAACCAGCAATTTGAAACGGACTGGATCAATTGTGGCCAGCTATACTGATCCATTGTCAAACACATTCTCAACTTCGTAGGGACCAAGCCAGCGTGTTGTGAGCTTACCTTGGTTTTCTTGATATCTAGAATCATATAGCAAAGCCCAATCACCAGCAGAGAATTGCTTGGTTTTAATGTGTTCATCATGCCATTTCTTCCTTTATTGTTGAGCTGCTTCTGTATGCTGCAGGGCAGTTTTTCTCATTTTGTCCAAGGCATTCAGCTGCAGGAGACGTTCCTTTTGTGTTTCAAAAATTTCTATATTGAGTTCAAGAGCTGTCCTCAAAGTTTTATGCTCAAATTCAATGGGCAACATAGCCATTTTCCCATAAAGCAGTTCAAAAGGTGTAAACCCAATTGTTGTCTTCCATGCAGTTCTATAGGCCTAGACTGCTTCAGGATGTCTACTGCTCCAATCTTTCCTATGAAGTTGCACTATCTTTGTTAGGATCACCTCAATTTTCCTATTTGTAACCTCTGCCTGACCATTGGCTTGAGGGTGATAGGGGATGGACTTCCTATGTTTGATTTTATAGTCATTCATTAGTGCAGTGATCAAATTAGATGTGAACTAAGCTCCCTGATCAGTTACCAGTTCTTTGGGAACTCCAAATCTAGTAAAAATTTGCTCATACAAAAATTCAGCAACCTTATTATCATGAGCATGAGTCATTGCCTTTACTTCAACCCACTTTGTTACTGTGCAAACTAGAATGTATGACTTGCCATTTGATGGTGGATCAATTGTTCCAACAAAATCCATTCCCCATTTATCAAAGGGGGTAACAATTACCTGTGGGTACAGTGGCATTTCATCTGACTTGGTTGGTCTTCCCATATGTTGGCATCTGTCACATTTCCTTGTATAAGCTACAACATTCTTGTGTAATGTTGGCCAATAGTATCCTATTGTAAGAACCTTCATTGATGTTCTCTTTGCTACAAAATGTCCCCCTCATGGTTCATCATGGCAAACATGCAAGATATCATAAGTCCCATCTTCCCTTACACATCTTCGCATAACTTGATCAGGTCCAGTATAAAACAAACAATTTGTAATCCATGAAAAGTTAAAACTTTTCTCAATTAACAGTTTCTTTTCTTTTGGGGAAAAGTGAGCATGTATTCTACTTGCTGGAAGATAAATGGAAATGTCTGCATACCATGGAGTATGTGCAGCAATGGAAAATAGGTGTTCATCAGGGAACCTATCATCAATGACTTCATGTTTAGCAGCTGCAGTTATTTGAATCCTTGATAAAAAATCAGCTACAACATTAGCTCTTCTTGGTTTATCAATGATTGTAATGTCGAATTCTTGTAACAACAGGAGCCATCTTGCCAACCTACCAGAGATGTTAGGCTTGTTCATCAGATACTTGATTGTTGCATGTTCAATGTGAACAAATATCTGATAACCTATGGCATAATGCCTAAATTTATTCAAAGCATACACTACTGCTAGCAACTCCTTTTCTGTAATAGTGTAGTTTAGCTCAGGACCTTGAAGGTTTTTATTGATAAAATAGATGGCATGCTCAATTGAGTTTTCTTTTTGGCTTAAGACTGCCCCTATACCAAAATCAAAAGCATCGGCATGTATGTGAAAAGGCAAAGTCCATTTTGGACCTTGAAGAACAGGGGCTTTAGTAAGCAAGTCCTTTAGTTGCAGGAAAGATTTTTCACAGGCCTCCGTTCAATCAAATTGAGACTCCTTAGTTAATAAGGCATATAGTGGACTGACAATTTTGTTGAAATCTTTTATAAACCTTCTATAATACCCTACATGGCCAAGGAAGATTCTGACATCCTTTTGTTTTGTAGGAGTTTGTAAATGCAGAATAACTTCAATTTTAGCAGGTTCAACCTGAATTCCATTCTTGGAAATATGATGGCCTAGAACAATACCTTCTTCCATCATTAGGAAGCACTTTTCACTATTCAGAGACAAATTTTTCTCTCTGCACCATTTCAATACTTTTTCTAAATTCACCAATGCTTCTTAATTCCATAGGTAGTGAAGTCATCCATATAAATTTTCATACAGTCCTGAGATATATCAGCAAAAATACTAATTACTGCTCTCTAAAATGTTGTTGGGGCATTGCACAGACCAAAAGGCAAGACTGAGTAGGAAAATGTCCCCCATGGACAGGTAAAAGTGGTCTTATCTTGATCTTTAGGGGCAATTTTTATCTGATTGTACCTACTGTAGCCATCCAAGAAGGAAAAATATCTTTTACCAGACAATGAGTCTAACACTTGGTCTACAAAGGGTAATGGAAAGTGATCTTTTTTAGTGGCAGTGTTCAACTCTCTGTAATCTACACACTCTCTCCATTTTCCACCTTTCTTAGGAACAATAACTAACGGAGAGACCCACTGACTGTCAGAAATTGGATAAATAAAACCAGCATCAAGCAAATTTTAAAGCTCATTCTTAACTATTTCTCTAAGTGTTGGATTGATTCTTCTTTGAGGCTGCCTAACTGGTAAATAGTATTCTTTGATATAGATCCTATGAGTATAAATTCGAGGATCTATTCCTTGCATGTCCCCATATTCCCATGCAAAAGCTTTTTGTTGATCTTGTAACATTTTAAATAGGACAGCCTGTTGAGATTGTGACAGCTTGCTATTGATATTCAAACAGTGACCTGGAGAAAATTCTATCTATTTAGTGAGATCACTCATAGAATCTATAGGTGATGTTTGTACCTCTTGTGGAAGCAAGTTATGAAAAATTGCAAAAAATTTAGGCAGCAAACTCTCAGAATTTAGTTGCTACAAGAAACATTGTAGATGACTGCTATTTGGATCAGATGAACTACCCGTATTAGAGTTAGACTGCAGAATTTGAAAAAGCAAGGCATCTTCATTTTGAAGTTGTGAGAATGGATTAGTTTGAAGCATCATTAATTGAACCAATGAATTGGATTCTTCAATTTCTTCCCCCACATGTGGCCAAACAGGTTGGGACAAATCTGGTTGAGGTCTAGCAGGCGGATACAAAGCCAATTTTTTGTAGACTATCCATCAGAAATAGTCATATCTCTAGAACGACATCCTATAAAAGCATCAACAGTTGCTAACCATGGTCTACCTAGGATAACTGGGTATCCTCCTAAAGTTTCCTTAACAAATAATATTGTAAAATTAGCTGGATACTCCCAAGATTCAAGAGTAACAATTACATCTTCCACCATTCCATCAGGTTTGACTATGGAGCTATCTGCAAGTTGCAAGACTGTAGGTGTAGACCTGATGTTTAGAATGTTCAAGTAGTCCATAGTATGCTTTGTCATGACATTGATGGCAACACCAAGGTCAATCAAAACATTTTTTACAATTTGGCCATTTATATGTATTTGTACTATAGGTTTTCCAGGGTCAATGTACTTTGGAATGACTACATTTCCCAACATTATATTAGCCAATTTCCCTAAGACATAAATTTTTTGGGGATCCTTTTTCTTCCGTCCAAGCTTCTTCAAACAGCCTCTTTAATGGATTTTCCAAAAATGGGAACATCTTTAATGGCCTGAAATAAAGTTATTTGAATTTGTACATTCTTGAGTTGATCTAAAATGTCAAAAGTGGGTTCTTCCATGGATTTAAATGCAGTACTTTGTAACCTCTGAGGAAAAGGTGGTTTGTCTTGACTTTGCAAAATAGGATCCTTAGAAATCGTATCAGTTATAGGCATATGCTCAGTAGGAACATCAGGTGCAATAGGTTCTGCAGGGGGAGAATCTGACATCTCAATAATTAGAGGCACTTGTGGAGCAGGAAGAGTAGTTCTAGACCTCAAATGGATATCATAAATGTTTAAGGCATAAGCTGGATATTGGTTAGCTTTAGTAAAATACATGGGCTATTGTGGCTACTGCTGTTTCTTATTATTGGGATTTGGAAATGGCTGAGCAGGCATAGGTGTTTGTTTTGGAGGGCCAGTATTTGTGGCAGTTACTGCAGGAGGTGGCATGAGGGGCTGAGGTTGTGGCTGTGAAAGCTGCAAGAACCCAGGGGACTAGTTCTGCCATTGTTGAGAACCTCTCCATTGAGGACTCTACTACCAATTACCTTGGGGTGGGGTCCATTGTCCTTGTGGTTGCTGCCAACCTTCTTGAGAAGATTGCCATTGAGAGGTCTGATAATTAGGCCAATTTGGTTGAGATGTATTCCAAGGTGGTGGTGGTCCATATGAGGGTTGTCATTGGTTATTATAGCTAGAATAAGGATTACCAAAAGTCAAAGGGTCTTGAGGCATACATTGTCTTTGAGCCCATGGTCTCCTTTGCGCAACATAGAACACTTTCCATCATCACCTTTTATTGGCTTAAATTCAGTAGGTAATTGCTTAGCTTTTAGATTAGCCACTATCTTACATCTACAGTCTCATTTCTGCTACCTGCAATGTGGATAGAACTCGGCCAAGATTACTTGAACTACCTCATGTTTCTTCCTAGCTTGCATAGTGTCCAGTTGTGTAGCCATAATGTTAATGATATCCTGCTTGAAGTCAGACAACAAATTTGTTATCTCCATCCGGGAAACTCCACTAGAACAAGACTTGCCCACTGTAGGTCGATGACCTCTACCCTTCTTCACATTTGCTCAAGAGTAATTAAGGCATATTTTCTTAATATCATCCCAAGGAAGTTGGGTTATATCACCTCCTCCCATCAGGTCCAAGGCGTCTATACAAGTATCACTGATTCCCCTTAGAAAGAGTAGTTTCTGAGATTCTTCATTGAGAGTGTGGTCTGAATTCTTTTTCAGGGAAAACAAGAATCTTGAAATATAATCCTCTAGACTTTCATCCTCCTTTTGCTGAATTCTGAATATATCATCTCCCTTACTGCCACTCTTACAATATTCCTTATATTTCTCAAGGAATTTTGTTTGCATGGCTGCCCAACTATCAACAAAACCCCTTCCCAAACTCATGAACCATCTGAGAGCTCCCTCCTTCAAGGTGGAAGGAAACAACTTCAATTTTTGAGCATTTGAAGTGTAGTCATAACTGTAATAGAGGATATCAAACTCAAACATGAAAGTTTATGGGTCCTCTGTAACTAGGCCATAGAATTTGGGAAGTAATGAAGAAGGAATATTTTTAAGGTTGTCAGTATCTCACTGGGGAACAATGGGAAACTCAAAAGCAGGAGGTGGATTAGGTGGATTATTTGCCATATTTGCATGCTGGAATATCAAAGCAAATAGATTTTCCTCAGGTTCTTTGTCAGCTAGGTTAAATGGTAGTTCAATAAACAAGTTTTCAGGGAGGAACCTTCCTAGTGCATCTCTTCTTCTTCTATGCATGCAATAAAATAAATGGTATTTGAAAAGAACTTGAAAATACTTAAACAACTGACTAAACTAGTGCTAACAATGACTATAGCAGGTTCTTAGATTGACACCATCCCCGACAACGGCGCCAAAAATGGTCACACCCATAAAAGGATATAAAAGTCATAGCAGAACTAAACCTGGGAATTGGACATTCCAACAGGCGACTAACATCTTTTCATGGTTGTTCATTTACTTTATCAAACCAGGGTACGTATACTTGAAATGGAGTAGCACGGTATGTGCACTAAGAACTAGTTTCCAGTCATCATCTATAGAAAATAAATGCTTAACAGTAATACAACGTAAAACTTTTCTAACTTAAACATAACTCGGCTAAAACAAAAATCATAGCAGCTATTATTAAA
Source organism: Sequoia sempervirens (assembly GCA_007258455.2). NCBI lineage: Eukaryota > Viridiplantae > Streptophyta > Pinopsida > Cupressales > Cupressaceae > Sequoia > Sequoia sempervirens. Next base: position 134,899 of record VDFB02016033.1, read on the forward strand.
GGACAAACTGTGAACTGGCTTTATGCTGCAAGAATAGACACAGGGATGGATTCCTGATGCTGCAGGAACAATACAAAGTTGAGTTTGCATTGAAATCTACAAAACTAGATTCTAACTGGAATCGACATGAAATGAATAGTTAACTACAACAATTTTCTACAGAATACTTACTAAGTGGGCCCCCTTAGCAAGCATCAACTAGATTACACAAGAAGTTGACTCAAAGCTTCATCGATTTTTATTCATATTCAAAACCAGGATACATCGATTACTGTATTTTGAAAATAAAACTTAACACAGAACTTTATTACTTGTTCAACTTAATTCTAACACATACTATTTCATCCTCATTCACTCACGTAGGAGGAACAGTTATTTAAATGAAAAAGACAACTAACTAATTAACAAAGGAAGTCATGATCATAAATGCATTCTGAATCCGTGGAACAAATATTCATAAATGAAAGTCTATCTACTTGACGTGCCGCAAAGAAAATATAGCATTACACACTCCCTAAATTAAAGGACCATTTAAGCATCTTCCCAAAGATTCAATCAAAAAGTTATTACTGAAACAATTTCTTCAACAAAGTCGAGATTCTTGCGCTTGATCAGCTTCAGCTCCCTCCAACAATCCTGCAATTAATAACATAGGCGAAGGAAAGCATACACACAAGTGACACATCATCTATTCATTAATCACATGTTAATCCTATTCCATTATCCAAAATTATAAGCATACATCAGCTATGCAAGTGGTCAAAAAGGTGATTAATCAAGTTATCAAGCTGCAGGAATATAGAATTCATTGCTACAGGATACTACCCGAAAAGTCTTTAATCAACAGATTTAAACAACTATTAATAATAAAAGTAAGAGTATCAAAGTTTCAAACTATGAGCATATTTAAGGCTCATCAAATGGCAAGAAAGCTTGCTTCAATAATGGAAGATTAAATATTGGTTGAATATACTTATACAAATGTACATGATATTCCTTGGTTATAAAGGAAAGGTAGAGAGATAGAATTAGACAAGATCATTACAAGTGTCTTAATCCTATTACACGAGACAAATAACAAACTAACTACCTAGGAATCAAGCATTACTAGCTAGATAAGATAAGTTCTAGAAAAGACAACTAAGACTTCTAGAAATAATCTTATATCCTAAGTAAACTTAACATGTGAATATGTCCCCTAATTACCTAGTGAGTGAATTAGCTAGGTACATTGCTGGCTAAATAAGCAGGAGGTGGAGTAAGCTCAACACTGGTCTCTATAATACCAAGGCGTAGAAGAAAAAAATTCTTCTCACAAATATGGTTCACATTCAATAGAGTGTGTGATGTAGTGGTATGTGTAGGATCATGATGGGCCAAAAAGTGGCGATATGATGGGTATGTGTAAGGTATGTGGCTGACAACTTTTTTTTTATCCAAATTTGATGAAACGAAAAGGGTTTTTAAAGGATATTCTCAGCTTTCCACCAATATAAATTATGTTTTACTTTTAATTTAATAAATAATTATCATTCATTTTCTATTTGAGTTACGACTAAAGTCCCGATTGATAGGATGATTGAAAAAATCTATAGCTTTCAAACATTATCACATTTTTGAATCTAAAACATGTGTCACATTCTATGCTTTGCATACTATAGGATTAAAAATAAAATTGAATTTCATGAAGTTTTGACTAAGTTAAGGTGGTTAGATATACAAGTTTTTATATTTTTAAAAGTTGTAATAAAAAATTCATAATTAATTATTTACTTGGAAATAAATTACAAAAAAAATGCATCACATCCAAACATGAGTCCTATACTTATATCTAAAATATTATGAAAAAATATTATTATTTTATTATGGTTAGAGTGGTCAGACAAACACCTACTTCTTATTTTTTCCCTAAAATTTAAGGACTATTGCATTGAAATTTCAAATTTTCACCAAACAGATTTTTTTTTTTTTAAAACCTAGTAGTTTAGAAACTAAATTCAATTTGATACAAGTTCTATTCTTACATATTTTTGAAATAATATAGATAACTTATTCAAATTTTTATGTCAAGTTTCCTAACTCTAATTTTTTTTATTTTTTTGCCACTTAAGGGCCTATTTTTTCCATTATGATCCTGCACATACTTGTAGTCAAAGGAACATTATCACCTTCTAAGCCAAAATGTGAAAATGAATACACATGAGATGAATGATCAACCATCTCGATAGCAACAATATCCATAGTCTCCAAGTCCCTTATGTACAATCTATTAGGATTGAACTCAACTATTTTACCTTGACCCCCATGAGTAATTTGATAAATAGAAAGGAGATTAGATGTCAAGGAAAACAAAGAACACCATTGAAAGTCCCTTCCCCCATGTCAATAGAAACCTTCCCACTTACCTTCATATATGTATTGTTACCCATCAAAATATGAGGTGAATTACAAGGCTCAAAATAAGAGAACATATCCATAGAAGATGTGATGAAGGGTACTCCCCTTACAATCTAAAACTCACAAAAACAACAGATACTAGCATGCGCAAAATGCAAGAAGGAAAGTAAATATTTTTCGATTATCATTGAAATGAAAAATGAAATTACAATATTATATTTTCCCTCACATGGGCTTTTTGATTACATAAATCTGTGAATCTAAAAATCAAAGCCACTATCTATCTTGCTCTAGCCTCCTTTTTGTAGCCCCCTTTCAAATCCTTTATTTGGAAGGTGTAACAGCCCTAGAATCTTCTAGAAAGTTTAAATTTCTCAATAATATATTTTGAAATTTTATTAATTTTGGTGGTACAACTTCGCAGGGTCATAACTTTTTATTCGACCAATTTTCAAGCCCTTCTGGAGCTTGTAAGTGCCTCAAAGTTGACTACAAATATTTTAATACGATTTTCAAAAAAATGAAATTTTAATATCTCTCAAATGACAAATGGTATTGAAATGATTTATTTTCCATTGGATACAATTTATCATTCTGGAGGTCTATGTAATATTTTGTGTCCAACTATGCATAAATGCAAACTTACTAAAAATAGCAACCCTAGCAAATTTAGCCCTTATTGAAAAGAAACTTTTTTTGGTGATGCAAGATTGCTCTTACACCCTGGATGGTCCTGCATCAAGATTCCATATGATGAGATGTCCCTGAATGAAGAATCCATCTATTTGATTCAAGACTTGTAGAGGTCAAGAGTGCTTGTCGTTTCATTTTATGTAGCCCAGATGTAGATCCTATGTTCTCTAACTAAGATGATGATAAGGGGTTGTCGATTGAGATGTTGAAGAAGAAGAATACACTAATGAGGTTAGCTGAACATTATTCTTTTGAAGGTGTGTGAGCTCATCAATCTTCTTATTATAACATCTACGCTCATCATGTCCTAGCCTTTTACAATATGTGCATTTGAACTTCTTTTCAGATGTTTCCTCTTTTGAAGAAGATCTAGACTCAAGAGTTCTTTGTTAAAGAGAATCATTACCTTGATCATTAGAGTTGGGAGCCTTATTCTACTTCTTATGTTTTCCACTTGAAGCCTTTGTATCCTTTGCAAGAATAGCATGAGATGTAGAAGACTTCAACATGCCAATGTGTACCAACTTTGCTTGTTCCCTTGTGAGTTGAGCTGCAAATTCATCAAGAGAAGGAATTTTGTATGCATTGCTAAGGGCATCCATTATAGCATAGAATGTAGAAACAAACATTGAATAATCAGGACCAAGCATAGCAAGAATAGAAAGAATCAATTGTTCATCCTCTTTAGTGATCCCACAATTAGATAATTGCAACTTTAGAGAATTGAGCTTAGAGAAGAATTCTTGGATATTTCCAAAATCTAATGGATTAAGACCCATTAGTTCATTCTCCAACTTTAATTTCCTTATCTTATCTAGCTTACCAAAAGAGACTCTCTAAAGTAGTCCAAACTTGATTTGGATGAGTGCACGATGCAACATGATATCTAAGATCTAGAGAAATGGACAAAAGAGTACCAAGAGCTTCATCCCATCTATCAATCCATTTCCTTCTTTTTGCACCTCCATTGGGTTCTAGATCTTGGCCAAATGTGATTCTTTGCAACTTTAATTTTAATAATAACATCCCCATTTGTGATTTCCACTCATGATAGTTATATGGGGTTATAAGTAAAAATTTTGGTAAATCCATGATACAATCAAATATTACAATAGAGAAACAAAAAATTCCCTTCCCAATACAAGAAATTTACACCTTTGTCCCAAAAAAATCTACAACTTTTTTGCAAATTTACAACAATGTATCCCAAACTACCAAATCAACTTCAAACTAAAATTATGAAAATATAGAAACAAATATGCAAAAGTGCATGAATAGAACTTAGGTGCTCCTAAATACCTTCTTGATGCTACAAATTTGGGGAAAATATGAATCCAGAGCAAAAAGATATGAAATCCGAGGGAAAAAAAGAAGATTTGGCTTCAACTTGGAAAAAAATGGCTCAAAACTATAAAAATTATAGAAAATACCTACACCACTAAAAAACTTGAGACTTCCATTACAATATTTCAATTCAAAAATTTCACCTCCATATGGACAACCATTGGTGACTCCCTAGGAACTTAAAATGTGTGATACTATGTTAGAATTGGCTATGGAGATAGCCTACCAAGATCTTGAGGCCAAATGGAAAGTGCAAGAAAGAGAATATGTATATGAAAATATGATTCAATTGATTATTGTGTGTATAATGTATGAGAGACCCCTTGGTTAAATAGCCAAGGTGAGATACAAGATCGCATAAGATTGTGACAAGTGTATTAATCATATTAGATGAGATAACTTATCACAACTACCTAGGTCACATGTGAAACAAGTCAAAAGATAAGATAACAACTAATGACAACTAACACCTTCTAGAAATATTCCTTCCTAGGACCTAATTAAACTTAACATGTAAATAAGTCCCCTAGTAATGAATTAACTGTTGAATAGTCTAGATAACTAAGAGGTGGGGTGAATCAATTATTATAAAAAAAAATTCTTGACTTTAATTAATTCGGATCAAACTTAAATCAATCATATATTAATGAAAATAAAAGCACAAAACAACACCATGCACAATGAACACTAGAATTTACATGGAAACCCAAGAAGCGAAAAACTATGGAGAATAATAATTCTCAATTATAAAGCACAGGTTAAGGTGATTTTTAAAAAGGGATCACTACCAAATTTCTCACTGTGCATAAGGCTAATTGCCAGTTGGTTTCACTACCCATCTATTACAGCCAAAGATATAAAGGCTCGCTACCAAAAGAGAAAGGATCACTACCAATAGAAATAGGCTCACTACCAACAGAAAACAACTCACTGCTAGAAGAATGATGAAAGGAAATCCACTGCTGAAATAAATGTTAGCATCTATGACTCTGGTTAGAATCACACTATTTTCTACTTCTATTCATATACTTTCACACACTTCACAATGTTTGTATTTTTAGATTCGCATTCATCACACTTGATTTCATTGAACAAAATAAACTCTTATACCATTCTATACTTCCATAAACTCTTAAATTAGCCAAACATAATGTCTTCATAGTCTTCCAAGTCAGCAAAATATAATTTGAATTAGGTAGCCACAAAATCATTCCTGCAGTGAAGAGGAATGAAACGTGGACCACACAAAACCTCCTCGCTCAAGTCAACATGTTACAATGATATCTAGAAATAGAATAAACATGTTATAATGCAAATAATGTTCTAGGGCACATTAACCAATTTCTAAATTGGTCTAGAACCAAAAGAGTGTGACTCATTATGTTGCAAGATGGATGGGACCAGGACAAGCATGACCAAAGATAGATCATCATAGCACAACATCCAAAGCTCGATAATCTGGATCACCAAAGCATCATAATTAATCAACCAAGATACGTTGGCATCAATGATAACCATTAATGACAACAAACAACATCACATTCCAACAATCTCCCCCTTTGTCATTGATGGAAACATCCACCAACAACAAACCAAAAAACTCAAATATCAACATCTTTTTGTCTTCTTTTCTTCTCCCCCTTTGACATCAAGGACAAAGGGAAAAAACTCCCCCTAAAAAACTAACTATGCTCCCCCTATGAGGAAGCCTCCCAACACTGATCTAGATAAGAGTGAATTAGGTGATATTTTAGAACAATGCACAACTTGGTGCATATTATTGTAGATTAGGAGGGGGGGAAAACCCCTAACTTCTACTGGAGATACTCAAATGTATCTTTTCTCAATGGTTTTGTAAAAATATCTGCAATATGCTCTTTTGTAGGTACATATTCAAGTATGACCTCATTATCCAATACCTTCTCTCTCAATAAATGATATCTAATGGATATATGTTTCGTTCTAGAGTGTTATACCAGATTCTTGGAAATGTGTATTGCATTGGTATTATCACACATGATTGAGATAGGTTCATCAAATGATATGCCAACGTCTTTCAACATTTGTTTCATCCATAGTATCTAAGTGCAATATAAGGATGTTGTATTGTATTCAACTTTAGTAGTAGATAAAGATATAGAATCTTGTTTCTTACTTGACCAAGTAACCAACTAGGAGCTAAGGAAATAAGCTCCATCACTTGTGCTATGCCTATTATCAACACATCCAACCTAATCAACATCAGTATATGTTGTCAAAGTGAAATCTAAATCCTTTGGATACCATAACCCCATATCTTTTGTACCCTCAAATATATAGGGACCCTTTTTACCACAACAACACGTGATTATTTTGGTTCTTGTTGAAATCTGGTTGCTAAACAAACAACATACATATTGTCTGGTCTGGTAGCAGTTAAATATAACAATCCTTCAATCATTGACCTATACATTCTTGCATTAACTTTAGGTGAATTGTCTTCTTTTGTCAACTTGCATTTGGTAACAATAAGTGTAAAAACTAGTTTAGAGTTCTCCAACCCAAACTTCTTCCACAACTCTTTGGTATACTTGGACTGAGAAATAAAAATTCCATTAATTTCTTGATTTACTTATAGTACAAGGAATAAATTTAACTCACCAATCATAGGCATTTCAAATTCCTTCTACATTTCATCTGAAAATTTTCTACACATATCATCATTTCCTCCAAAAATTATGTCATCAACATAAACCACAATAATGAACATTTGATCTGAGTGAGTTTTGCAGTATAAATTATTGTGAGAAAATCCATTTTGAAATCCTTTTCCAATCAAGTACTTGTCTAATCTGCCATACCAGGCTTTGGGTGCCTACTTCAATCCGTATAGAGCCTTTTTCAACCTGCAAACAACATTTGGGTCACTTCCAGACTTAAATCCCTCTGATTACTCAATGTAGACTTCTTCCTTTAGTTCTCCATTCAAGAATGTAGATTTTGCATCCATTTGATAGACTTTGAAATCCTTAAAAGCTACAAAAGCCAAAAATATCTGGATCGCTTCCATTTGGGCAACAGGGGCATAGGTCTCTTCAAAATCAATACCTTCGATCTGAGTGTAACCTTTGCAAACCAATCTTGCCTTGTTTCTAACTACCTTTCCATTTTTGTCCAACATGTTCTGAAATACCCATTTTGTTCCAATTACATTTTTTCTGCCGGCCTGGGCATAAGTTCCCGAGCCTATTTTTTCTCTGTCTAATAAAGCTCTGCCTTCATTACCTTCACCCAGTTGTCACCATTGCATGCTTCTTCCACATTTTTTGGCTTAGTTTATGCGAGTAGACATAGTAATACTTTCTCTTGAGCTACTTTACTTCTTGTGGTAATTCCCTTATTCTTATCTCTAATGATCTAGTTTCCTAAGTGGTTTTTCCGTACATACCTTGGAGTTTTAGCTATGGTTGTTAGAGCCTCCTTTATCTCTTCTTCATTCTTATCTTTTTCTCCTTTTTCATCCAAGTCATCTGATTCATATTCAATATGCCTTTCAGGATTTCTTTGAGCATCTTCATCTACTTTCACATTTGCACTTTCAACAATCTTATTCAATCTCTTTTTGTAACACAGGTACACTTTGCTTCTTGTAGAGTAACCCAAAAATATGCCTTCATCAGCTCTGCTATCAAACTTTCCAAGATTGACCTCATCTCTCTGGATGTAACATTTGCTTCCAAAATTTTTGAAGTACTTTATTGTGGGAGCTCTTCCATGCCATAGCTCATATGATGTCTATCCATATTTCCTCTAGAAAAATACTTTATTAAGAGTGTATACTGTTGTGTGTATCCCTTCTCTCTAGTAGATTTGTGGTAAACTTGCTTCTATGATCGTTGTTCTAGCTACTTCCTAAACTTTCTAGTTCATTCTTTCCACTACACCATTCCGCTGAGGTGTTCTAGGGGAAAATAGTTGTCTTTTAATGCCATGTTTTTCAAAAAAAATGTTGAATTCATCAGAAGTAAACTCTCCTCCTCTATCTGATCTTAAACACTTGATTCATCTATCAACTTGATTCTCAATTCTTTCCTTGAAAATCTTGAATTTTTCAAAAGCTTCTAATTTTTCTCTTAAAAATACAACCTAGGCTAGTCTGGAATAATCATCTATTAAAAGCATGAAATATCTCTCACCTTGTAAGCCTCTTATTTTGGTTGAACCACATAAGTCAGTGTGTACAAGGTCCAACAAACCAGAAGATGATTCATCTTTTCTTTGAAACATTTCTCTGGTTTTCTTTCCTTCTTGAAATCCTTTGTAGATAGTGTTTTCTAGTTCAATCAGTCTTGGAAAATCTCTGACTGCTCTTGTTGAACTTATCCTTACCAAATTGTTAAAGTTGATGTGACATATCCTCTGGTGCTAGAGCCAACTATCATTGGACTGGGAGAATAAGCATTTCTTTGTAGCTCCTTCCAATTGATACATATTCCCACTTGTTATTTTTCAAGCAACAATAATAGTTTTGAATTTCTTCCAGATCTCATAGCCATCATCCTAAAACACCACATTATAGCCATTTTCGCACACCTTTCCAACACTCAGAAGATTATGATATAAACCCTTCGCATAGTAAACATTGTAAGTGTTATGCTTTCCATCAAATATAATAGAACCAATTCCAACAATCTATGTTATTTTATCATCACCAAATCTAATAGAACCTCCATCATATTTCTCAAGCTTTAAAATCTTACTTTTATCACTGTCATATGATTCGAACATCCACTATCAATCAGCCATTCATCTCTATTTCTTTTAACAAACAATGTAGCTTTAGTACTATCATTATATTTCAAAAAAATATTAGAGATATGAACTCTAGGTTCATCCTTGTCCACCAAAATTAGACAATCCTCATGATCCGATTCATCATCTAAAATTATGACATTCTCATTGACATAATGAGGCTTCTTATTGATCTTTTTAAAAAAAATTCGTGTTCCCATTTCTAGAAACTTAGTTGCTAAATGACCAATCTTTCCACATCTAAAGCATTTAAGAGGTAAGATACCTTTGTACTTGTCGATACCTTTCTTTAGCTTCCTTATGAATTTTTCTTCCAACTCTTCTGAACTTTCATCATTCAGATCTTCTTCTATCTTTGTGGCTTTGAAGTTTGTTTCAGATTTCTCCTTTTGTTTTCCAAATTCTTTCATCTTAAATGCGGTCAAAGTTCCAAATAGTTTCTCTCTAGTGAATTTCTTCAGATCATAAACTTCCTCAATAGCTGAGATCTTATCACTATAACTCTTCAGTAAGGTCATCAAAATTATCTCCATTACATCTTCATCTGTTAAAGTCCCTCCTTGATTTTTGACTCCATTTACTACATTATCAACTCTCTAAAAGCAGCTTGCTATATCCTCACCTTCTTCCATTCTCAATTTTTCATATCTGCTCTTAGCTATCAACTTCTTTGATAATTTGACTCTATCATTTCCTTCATAAATTTCCTTCAAATTTTCCCAAACTTCATAAGTGGTTCCCAAAGAAATAACTTTTGTTAACTTAGTCTTGGACAAACCACTAAATATTGCATACCTTTCTTTTTCATTCTCTTCATAGGCTTAAATCTCATCCTCAGTAGAAATGTATTTTGTTGGTTCAACAAATTTTGTCTCAATAGCTTTCCAAGACTTGTAGCCTAGAGAGATCAGGTAGCCTCTCATTTGTAATTTCCAGAAACTATAGTCAGATCCATCAAATACAAGGATTATCAATTTTTGTTCCATCGGATCTACCACTGCGGTTAAGCTCTTCTTTGAGGAACCAAAGCTCTGATACCGATTGTTGAATAGTCTGAATAACTAAGAAGGGGGGTGACTCAATTATTATAAAATAATTTTCTTGACTTTAATTAATCTAGAGAAAACTTAAATCAATTAGATATTAATGAACATGTAAACAAAAAATAACAACAAGCACAATGAATACCAGAATTTACGTGGAAAGCCAAGAAGGGAGAAACTACGGAGAATAATAATTCTCAATTATAAAGCATCAGTTAAGGTGACATTGGTTAAAGTGATTTTTACAAAGGGCTCACTACCAAATTGATCACTATAGGTAAGATCACTGCCGGTTGGGCTCACTGCAAAAAGAGAAAGGCTCACTTCCAACACAAAATGGCTCACTGCCAGGAGAATAATGAAAGGAAATCCACCGCTGAAATAAATGTCACCAAGTATGACTCTGGTTAGAATCTCACTATTTGTCGCTTCTGGTCATATAATTTCACACACTTCACAGTGTCTAGATTTTCATATCCACATTCATCATGCTTTCTTTCATCGAATAGAATCAACTCTTACTTATACCATTCCATACTTCCATAAACTCTTAAGTTAGACAAACACAATGTCTTCATAGTCTTCCAAGTTAGCCAAATACAATTTGAATTAGGTAGCCACAAAATCATTCCTGCAGTGAAGAGGAATGAAACATTTTCCACATAGAACCTCCTCACTCAAGTCAAAATGTTACAATGATATCCAGAAATAGAATAAACATGTTATAATGAAAATAATGTTTTGAGGCACATTAACCAATTTCTAGATTGGTCTGGACCCATAAGAGTTTGACACATTATGTTGCAAGATGGATGGGACCAGGACAATAATGACCAAAGATAGATCATCACAACACAATCTAGACCACCAAAGCTTCAAAATTAATCAACCAAGATATGTTGACATCAATGACAACCATTAATGGAAACAAACATCACATTCCAACACTAACTAGGTACAAGACATTATTTACACCAACACCCCCCCTTAAGTGCAACTTAGGGAGTAGCAGATTATTATGCAAATGACATAAAGATGCAAAGATGGGTCCTAGCTACTAGGCCATGCTAGGTACGCATGTATATATGAAAATAAATCTCTCACAAATGAAGAAAAGGAGAAAAACTAGTGGGACAAAACACCCCCCCAAAAAGAGATGAAATACAATAAATGAAATGCTCTCAATGATGCATGCAAAGGATAAAGCCCGAATGTGAGGAAAAAGACCCCCCCATAAGAGAGAAGAAGAAGAGAGATAAGGAAGGACCCCCTCAATGTTGAGTCTCCTACAATGACGGTAGAAGCTCGACATTGAATGCTAAAGATGATCCAATATCGCCAAACAACACTCCTCCCCTTAGGAAGAAAGAAAACCAAGAATGTATGCAAGATTTCAAAAATATGGATGGTGTATGATATATCTAAAGCATGATCAATTGTCTCCATGTCGATGCCAAAAGATGACACACTCCAAACATGCATTCTAGGCCACATTGTTGAAGAGGAAAATCCAAAATCTAGTAGAGATGAATGTCAAACATGATCTAAAGAGAGAGATATCCCCTCTTAAGAAAAAGAAGCCTCCTCCAAATGTTCTCACATTAGATCCAGTTCTTGAACCATACATTCTATCTCCTGCATCTACTATTTTAGTTGATGATGATTGTGTTGCTACATATATGGCTTCTTCTAATTCAGTGCAACAAGATCATCTTTCAAATTTGGCTACTTTGGATGGCTTCTTGACAGGTATTTTAGAATTGTTTGTGGAGTCTCATATTGTAGATCTAGGGGACACCATTAATTAAGACACTTGTCATAATCCTATGAAATTTTGTATCTCATCTTGGCTATATAACCAAGGGGTCTCTCATGCATGTACACACAACAATCAATTCAATCATATTCTCTCTCTTGTGCTTTGCATCTGGCATCAAGATCTTGGTAGGCTATCTCCATAGCCAATTCTAACATGGTATCACACATTTTAAGTTCTTAGGGAGTCACTAGGTGTTTCTTGTATGAAGGTGAAATTTTTGAAATGAAATATTGTCAAAAAGTTGGAAGTCTCAACTTTTTAGTGGTGTAGGTGTTTTGCAGAAATTTTGCAGTTTTGTGCCATTTTTTCCAAGTTGAAGCTAGATCTTTATTTATTTCCTTCAAGTTCATATATTTTGCATTTTTGTGCCATTTTTTGTAGGTTGAAGCTAGATCTTCATTTCTTTCCTTCAAGTTCATATATTTAATAGGCCTATAAATGTATTGGAGTTAAAAAAGAATATCAAAGAGATTACTTGCAAGGGAGATTTTGAAAGGACAGTATGATATTAGAGTTAAGTTATTTAAAGTCTCTTTGAAATCCTAAAAGAAATGAAAAATATATCTTTAAGAAGGACATCAGGGGGAAAGAAAGATATTGGTAATAATGGAATATTTTCCTCTCGATATAGCGAAAGAACCAACTTTCTCATTGACAAGACAATGATATGTCGAGGAGACAATTTGGCAGTGATATTAAGCAGATCAAAGACCTATATTCAAAAAAATTTATTATACTTTCAATGACATGAAAGTTCCATGAAACAACATTTATGAACCAGAGCAGAGAGCATTAAAAACCAAATGATGAAATTATTTGGAAATCATTGATCATTCAAAGGGAAGGAAAATATAGTATAATGTTGATCAACAACAAGAGAACTAGAAGAGGCATTGTTGTTCAAGTAAGTACCTAATCTCAAGCTAAAAAAAATTAGTGTCTAACACTAGTTAAATTAGCAAGCACAAAAGTAGGGGTTTTTGAGAAATTCATATTATGGCAAGTACATCTAAAACACCCAAAGTTAAGAGATAGAAGTTAGAGACTAGACATTTAAATTAGGACTTGGCTCTGGACAAAGGTCCAGATGAAATGCACAATTAAATCCTCAAGCTAAGGGATCAAAAGATTGAAATAAGGAAGTAGGTTACACATGGATCCTGACAAGAGGGTATGATTTTTTTATATACCACTATAAGAAAATGCATGAACACCAACTAGTCCCCAACCCATGGAGACTCAATTTAGGGAGGTTGGTAGTCCAAATGTGTTTGTCAATTTCAAACTGATTAAGGCACTCGCTGACAAGTAGGATCCTCAAACCTACATGATTTTCTTTGTCCCAATAACTAGAAACTACATTCCCATGGTATTCTAGTTGGATACCAACACGAACATGAAATTCAAGATTAAATATCTCCTAGATGAGTACCATAATATGAGCACAAGTTACAAAAGATGGATTTTTCCACTACACAGATGTTGTGATGAAGGAAATTAGCTTAAGGTATTTTCAATAGAACACCCACCATTCTCTATGAACTTGTTTGAGGGATACTTCCAGTATACACACTACTTTTATTTACAATTTCTTGGTTTGGATGCTCCCATATGTACTAATGGCCATAGTAGCTAATGTGGGTATATGTAGGATCATGATGGGCCAAAAAGTGGCGATATAATGGGTATCTGTAGGGTATGTGGTTGGTGACTTTTTTTTATCCAAACTTGATGAAATGAAAAGGGTTGTTAAAGGAGATTCCTAGCTTTCCACCAATATAAATTATACTTTGCTTTGAATTTAATAAATAATTATTATTCATTTTCTATTTGAATTACGACTAAAGTCCTGATTGATAGGCTGATTGAAATACATCTATAGTTTTCAAATGGTATCACATTTTTTGAATCCAAAACATGTGTCACATTCTATACTTGGCATACTATAGGATTAAAAAAAAAAATTGAATTTCATGAAGTTTTGACCAAGTTAAGGTGGTCAGACATAGAGTTTTTATATATTTTAAAAGTTGTAATAAAAAAATTCATAATTAATTATTTACTTGGAAAAAAATTATAAAAAAATATGCATCACATCTGGACATGAGTCCTCTACTTATATCTAAAATATTATTAAAAATAATTATCATTTTATTGTGGTTAGGGTGGTCAAACAAACAACTACTTCTTAATTTTTCCCTGAAATTTAAGTACTATTGCATTGAAATTTCAAATTTTCACTCAATAGATTTTTTTTTCTTTTAAATAAACCTAGTATTTTAGAAACTATATTCAATTTTCTACAGATTCTATTCTTACATAATTTTAAAATAATATAGACAACTTATTCAAATTTTTACGTTATGTTTCCTAACTCTAATTTTTTTGAATTTTTTGCCACTTAAGGGCCTATTTTTTCCATGATCATCCTGCACATACCCATGTTCAAAACTAGGATGCCCAATGACTTGACTATGTTGAGTACTTATCCAATGATATCCATAATGCCCTTACTTCTATCAAGAATAAGGATGGAGGTATCTGATTTAGGCATTATTCATTATTCATGCATCTCATCTTTTATGAAGGATAGAATATGGGAATGTGGAGTGAGCATCCTAGAATAAAAGGAATAGATGATGACATAAATATCAGGCTAGTATAGATATGGAGAACAATTTAGGATAATAAATGTGTAAGATTACACTATTTTTACTTTGAAGAGAATTTTTTGAAACCACTATATAAACTCCTGGGTCATCCATGTGACTATAGTCTGTCACTAGAAATATATAAACTTCTTAGACCCAAGGATAGGCATGAGAGAGGGAAAGTCAATCATAATTGGGGTGATGGGTACACATATGATGACTGCATAAAAAATAAGGTATTTGGTTTTGAAGGAGCCCCACTACTGCTACCAAAAACATGTTTTGACATGGTAGCATATTTAGAGATTATCAAAAAATTACCCTATTTAGATTTCCTACACCTTAAGAGCTATAACAAGCAATCACTTATGTCGGGTAGTCTTTTCTTCGGAGAGTTTGTTGTTTTTGAGAAGGGGTATGAACTCATTGATGAAAATATTGAGTATTACAATTTTCCCAAATGGAATAAATGAGAGAAATTTGATCCTAAGAAATTCATAATGATGTCAAAATAAGCCAAAGTTTGAAAGGATATAATCACATACTTCTTGTAGAAGATGATTTAATTAGAAATGTTGATGAGCATCATGCTATTAGAAGGAGAAGTTTGTACAATAGAGTAATGGCAGTAGAGGCTTCGAGGAGGTACAATAATCCCTTATATGAGGGTGATTTTCTTGAAATTGAGGATCCTATAAAAATATTAGAGATATTACTTTCACATGAAGCTGAAATGAGAAGCGATGAATGACCCTTAGTGGTTGAAAAGGAAAGGATTAAAGATATTATGGGAATACAGGCTGAAAATGAAATCCCCTTGTGTCAACTCTCTCCACAATCTATACTTGAGGTTTTTTTTTTTTATTGAGACATCAATGGAAAGAGAAGAAGAGGAGGTGGATGATGAGGAGGAATATCTAAAAGTAACTAAACCTATTATTGAGGATAATTAGCCCCCACTAGAGAGGAATGTTGTTATAATAGAGTCATTAGATCAACTCTTAGATGATGTGAGACATTGTGCCATCCAAAGGTTTATATATGATGATTCTTTCATTAAAACCAAAAATTTTAAGTCATTTTTTTATGAGTACAAAGGTAAATTAATTAGAGAGAATATCAACGACATAAATTCTAAAAATGAAGCAGAAGATTTAAAAGAGTTTTAGGAAGAAGTGGATAAGTTAATGGAAGACATCAATCTAGAGAAAGCAAGGAAACTGCTAGAAGAAGCAAGGGTTATGCTTATTTATGGGTGGGATATGATCTCTTCTATTGTATTTGATAGTTTTTGAAGTAAAAATAATACCCTATAATTAACCACAAAAGGAGTGGATAGAATATACATTGGGTAAGGGTATAATCCTAACAATGCAACTTTGCTAATTTGGGCCTTATATCCACCAGAAAAAAGACCTGCAATCGTCAATGAGCCTGATAAGGTATTTGGCCATCTTCTTGTGCAAAGGGTTGGAGACAGTGATCCTATTGAAACTGTAGAGTTAAATGTCAATGGTTCTAAGTTCACCAAATCTTAGATTGAAAAGTTTTTGAAAGATAATAAAAAGGTATATGACTGAAAATGAGAACCTAAGGTAGGAAATAGCCAACTATAAAGATAAGTTTCCATCCTCCTCAAGTACTTACTCCCCATTATAAGGCAATGATAACAAAGTATTATAAGCTATTTCTAAAAGTACATATTGGAGGCATAAGGCTAAGAAAATCCAAAAGAAATATGATAAGTTGGAAGCAAAAATGAGATCCACCAAATTCAACATTGTTTCAGAATTGATAAAGAAAAGGTTTAAAAAAATACTTGAGAAGGTTGATCAGATATAGAAAATCCACAACATAACATATGTTGCTTTCTAAGAGCATAAAATATTACTTATCATAATGGTGGATAAAAAGGAATAACTAACACATAAAGGATATATCGATGACCAAGTGTTCAGAACTTATGATGAGTTGATTGATATACACGATAAGTTTTGTATTATATTGGCAGAAGAACTTAGTGATTTTGATTAGCCACTGGATATGTATTTACCTAACTTCTTTAACAACGAAGGTGATATAAGGAGCAGAGTATATGGAAAAATGAATTGGCTTATTTGTTACCATCGACCCTTGACCTACTGAATGACGAAGTAATGGTGGTAGAGAACACACATTTACAACTAGAGAAAATGTTCACACTAGAGTTTGTCATGGAGGATGTCATCACAAATGATGACACACATGACAGTGAGAGATATACTGAGCACCTTTCCTAGTTGAACCTATTTATTACATGAGCAACATAAAAATATAGAAATCCTCACCAAAGTCACCTAGCATTGGAGACACTATCATTGAGAGAGGACCTTGCTAGATCCAAGTGATCACAGGTACCTTACAAATATTAACGGATTGTGGTGTATGATGAATGCTTTGGACTTCATTGTTTATTTCCTATCTTTATTAATTGCATTGTTAATGTTTTGTCTTATGTAAAATAAAAAGATAATTGAAGGGACATGTTTTGAGATGTAATGGTCTAAAGCTTGTTGCTTCCCATATATATGGGAAACCAAGACCAAATTTTGGGATCATCATCATATAGTCTTCATAGAATAGAACACATGAAAAGACTTCTAATATATTGTAAACTATTTTGAAGTGATCAATGGAGAAGAAAATTTAATCCATTGTTCGAATTCTGGTCTCAATTACTTGTTGATATCATTGTGTAAGATTGTGTGGTTGTCTCTAGTTTGATATTTTATTGTTATTCAAATTGAATGCATCGAGTATGTTTAATTTGTCAAGAAACATTTGATCCCTTGTTGACTCCTTTTAATTGGTTCCTTCAAGTGAGGATTAAACCCTCTTAAATAAATCATAGTAATCTAAAAGTTTCCTTGTATCACTAAGAAGAACCCGATAGTCAATAAACTGCACGTTTATGCAAGTTGTAAATTTTAAGAGTGCCAAATAATTTGAGTTATAGCCCAAAAGAGAATACATACATCATTCATATTTGACCCCATTTCCCAATAGGATAAGACACTGATCAATTTCATTTAAAACTACATTCCATAAAAATTCATTCATACCTTTCAAACTTTTAATTATAGAAGTAGTAGTTCGAAACAATAGTTATTTTAGTGATCTATTTCAAACCTTTATGACATATTGTAGTAGATAGGGAGAAAAGGATAAAAATTACATAAAAACACATTCAATCTGCTTAATACCCAATCATAAGAGTTTGCATTCATTAATAAATTAAGGTACACCCATAGGTCTAGAAAAACTTGAAGAGTGGGGAATTCTAACCACATTGGTTAATTTTGTTCATTGGCCAAAACATTGTTAAACTTGACCATAGAGCTTGACATACTCTCAAGGTTTGTAATTTATAATTTTGGAAATCGATAGATTGGCGACTCTACTGGGGATAAACTTGGAAAGAAATTTGGTTCCAACTTATCTAGTTAAAGAGGTAATAAATTTTTGAGGTTGATCTTCAACTAGAAATTCATATTTATGTGATATGCAGCTCCCCATATGAGTCGCACAACCAATATATTGGTGAATCCACTATGGATAGCCTAGTAAACCCTAGTTCCAGACCATTTCATAATAGATTCACAAAAGTTTTGCATTGTGTAATTACACCTTCATCTAACTAAGTAGGGGATTCTACTGGGGATGAACTAAGAATAATCTTATACATACCTTAACACAAAAATAATACCAATTTTCCTACTTTTCAAAAAAATGGTTGGTGACTCTACTACATCATTCTAAAATTATTGTATGAGTGGGAAATTAAAATATATATCAGAGAGGAGGAATCCTAGGCATCAAAGTATCATAGTCTCCCACATCATGGATGGTAGAAGTTCATTACATCAGAACAACCAATAAAATAAAGATAAAATATGGACACATGGAAAAAAGAATAGTTCAAGATCTCCTCCTATTTCAAAGACAAATACTAACAGACCCTTTTCAAACACAACTAAAAATATGGAGTCGCAAGAAAATTAAAAAAAAAAAGAGCAAAACAATATCATGGAACAACAATTCAGCATATACAAATCACCTACAAATTAAATACACAATAATGAGAAATTCCTCTAAGAGAACCTCAAAGTCAAAATGAGCATGGTATTTTATACAATACTCTCCTTAATTTTGAACCTGGGCCTCAAAGGACATGAGTGATTTTGGGGTACAACTTGAATAAGAAAGGAAGTATAAGGAAGCACAAATGAATTATGAGGAAAGGATAACTCAATGATACATAGAAAATCTAATTAATAGCACACCACAAATTTTACATTTCATAGAATCCCAAGGTAGTCATACCACAACAAAGGAATTATTGACCTAAGAATTAAAACAGGAGATACAAGAGATAAGATAGGAACTTGAGAGGAAAGATCTACTAAAACTTATAGAGGAATTGGCCCAAAAGTTTCTCCAAGCCAATGCTCAGCCTACAATAAATGGGTCACAATATGTGCCTCCACATCGCCGATTTGGATATCCAAATTCAAATAGCTCACAAATACCACTCAATAGTACAAGAGGAAAAATTGGTAGTGCTTCAGGTATTCACCATCCATAACATAATGCTTCAGCACCAACCACCTCAAACTCAGGGGGAATGCATACCATATACCCCCTAGTCAAGGAGTAGTAAATAATTAGAATCAAGGATACAATCAATATTAACATCAAAATCCACAATAACATACTCAAAGAAGTACTAATCCTCCTCTGAGTCATAACTAGGGAATGAAACACAGAACATATCATCAACAACAAGGTTCCCAATACCAATAGTATCACCCTCACTAGGGGAAAAATCCACCTATGAACATAAATAGATAAACACCACTCAACTTCAGTGGTATTCAAGGATACCCAAATGCCATCAACAATGAAATGAGAAATGCAATTCCAAAATTCTCTGTGAACAATGTTGTCTTGGGGGACAATCATATAAATTCATTTGAGATAGTCATGGTTTCTTTTGATATTCAAGAAGCAGATATCTTCATGAAATTTTTTATGCAATCATTAATAGAAGATGCAAGAGATTGGTATGAATTTTTACCTGATGTTTGTATCAATTATTTGCTAGAATTCAAAATAAAATTTAGGGAGCAATATGGGGATCATTCAGATCCAAAAAATTTTGTACATGAACTAACGAATATTCAAAAGGGGTACAACAAAGAATTCAATTGCTTTAACACTAGATTTAATAAATTATTGAACAAAATTCCACACCATTTGAAACCTACAAACCCCATGTGCGTGGTGTTTTACTTAAATTCATTTGATCCAAAGATGAGTTATGAGCTTAGAATGATAAATCATCTTGCTCTAGATGAGGCTTTTAAAGTTGTCACAAATATAGAAAGTAATAGAAGGGTTTTAGGGAAGATAGGAAGAAAGGATGATGTTAGGTTATCACAAAACATAGGGACCAATTAGCATAAGAAGCATAATCAATACAAGAATGATAGGCCAAGGTTACATGATATGCCCTATAAGAGAAATTGGAAGGATGGAAGGCCAATCATTAATGATCAAAGGTAAAACAAAGGTAAAGAAAACCCATATCCATTAAGGAGGCATGGAACCAATGCAATGGAAAGTATTCCATGGTGTGTGCCATGTAATCTACCCCATTCTCTCAAGTATTGCATAGTTTCATAGTCAATTCAGGGAAATGATATGCAATATTAGCAAGAAATAGTGGATCACATGGTAAATATGATGGAATGTAACCCTTATAAGGTCAAAAAGGAATATTCATCCTCAAAAGATGATGGATTTGAATATGATGTGAAGATTCAAAAATATAATGTTCACATGGGAAAACAAGAAATGTTTTCAAATCAAGAAGATGACAATGAAGAAGGATATCATATTAGTGCTACCAGACAACAAAAAAACCAAACCCTATTAAGGAAACCAACTGAAGAAGAAATAAGATCTCTTACAATGGCTACAATGTCACAAGCTAAAAGTAATTATAACTTAAGGAATAGGACCATAAATCTAGATCATAGAATACCAAGGGGCTTATTCATAAAAGATCAACAAAAGCATAAGAAGAACACTCCAGATAACCAAAAGAGAGGTGAAAAGGAAAGAACTAAAAAAATGGTACCAAAGGAAATAAAATTTGACCAAGATAAGATGAAGGATAATGATAAGTAACAAAATGAGGAGAAAAGATACACTAAAGCAGAAAAGGAAGAGCAATTAGTGACTGCACCCTCATTTGAAATAGCACAAGCATTATATCAGATAAAGATGCCAGTGCCACTGCTAGAAATGATGAAGGTGGATGAATATAGAGATAGTTCCCTCAAACTAATCTCAAATATACCCAACAAGCAACAAAACTAGAACAAAGATAAAGATAAACCATAAAAGGGCGAGACCAATGTAAACAATGTTCTATACAATAAATCATAAAGACACTTGAGGTTTATCTTGGTGAGACCTTGAAAAAGAATCCTTCTCAAGTAGATCCATTTTATACCACATCATTGATCAACAATAAACTGGAAAAAATTGCATGATTGAATCAGGAGCAACAATAAATATCATGCCTATGGCGGTCATGAAATAATTGGGCCTATGGGTAGATAAGTTATGTATGGGAAGTGTTATGCAATGGAAAACATATTTGTCCCTATTGTTGTAGTCATGTGGGATGTAAAATTAAAATTGAATTCATACCTTGAAGCCACTTACAAAATTGATATCACTGTAGTAGACAACCCTCCATATTATGGTATGTTATTATATAGATAATGGACTACTACAATTAGGGGAAATGTCCAATTAGACCTGTCATATGTAACAATACCAATTAATGGAAGAGAGGTTAAATTGTGTAGGGAACCAAGATCTGAACATGTTATAGAACATCTTGATAGAAATAATATGAATTGTTTTTGTGATGTATATCTTGGAAGCTTTAGAATTGGGCATATGTGACGAGAATTAGAAAACACAGATCCAATTAATAAGGAGGCTCAACTCGATGAAAAAGGTGTCTGGAAAATGCATTTCAATGGTGCTTGTAGCAAGGGTGGAAATGGAGTGGGAATAGTGTTTACCTCACCAGTAAAACATTCAAATATTCATCCTTACTAACATTTGAATGCATTAAAAAACATAGTTGATTATGAGGCATTGCTATTAGGCCTAAATATTGCCACAAGGTATGCAATAATATTTCTAGCAGTATATGGAGACTCTGAGTTAGCTGTCTCGCAAGTCAGAGCAAAGTATTCATCAAAAAATAAGAGGCTTAAGCAATACATACATGCTATTTGGGATTCCATAGAACTTTTTGATACATTATCAATAGATTGGGTAGAGAGATCTACAAAAATAATGGAAAACTTCTCAAAAAATGTAGCTTTGTAGAGGGAAGATATTATGTTAGCATGTATAATAGAGGTAGAATTCAATCCTAGACTTGTAATCCTTGATAATATTTATAATTCAAAAGTATTCAACGATGATGAGGATTTAATTAAGGTTCTCCAAGTCAAGTAGGGTGGGTGAACAAATGACTTCACTCATAAGTAGTGATTATATATATTACAAATAATTTGGCCAAAGTGAGTGCAATAGTCTCTACTTGTACTTGTTGATTCAATTTTTTCTAGATGCTTAACTAATCAAAGTTTTCATTCATAGTTGGAAGGTATCCATAGTTCTTTGATGGTATTGGTTAATTAGGAAACAACATTAGATGTCAATTTTTTGGGATATGGTGTTTTGATTATATGGGAAAAATAGTTTTTGAAGGAACCCGTAATCCTTTACAACTATAGAAACAAAATGTTGGTCTAAGGATGTAACAATAAACTACCAACAACAATGATCAATAAAAAAATAGCAAAAAAATAGAAAAGAAACCAAAACCCAGCAGTAAAGAAACAAACATTGAAAAACATAGAACTTGATACTAGTTCATGTTTCTTAAGGTGTTGGCCACCTCAAGTTCTTGGTTCCTATGAAGGCCAATCATGTCCAATAGTTATTTTTTCTCATCCTTAAAATAATTCCTCCAATCACCCATCCCTATAGTAGTAGGGCCTTTGACACCATCCTTTCCAAATTTTTTTCCCTTCCCCTTTAGACACCCGATCCTTCTCCATCAACTCAAAAAAATACTAGTCTTCTCTAAGCTCATTGATCTTGCAGAACCGGACCTCCAAAGAATCTATGCTATTATTAACAGAAATATGGTAGGAATGGAGTAGTTTCTTGATATCCGCATTGGTATCCAACACCTTGGTCTCTAAATTAGTTGGGTGTTGTTCACATAAGGACTTAAAATTAGTGAATGAACACTCAAGGTCAAAAATTCTATCAATTAGAACATCTGAGGCAGATCCTTT
Source organism: Sequoia sempervirens (assembly GCA_007258455.2). NCBI lineage: Eukaryota > Viridiplantae > Streptophyta > Pinopsida > Cupressales > Cupressaceae > Sequoia > Sequoia sempervirens. The sequence goes on from VDFB02016033.1 coordinate 158,075, forward strand.
TGGAATATTCTACACATTCTCTTTCAATCCCCTCATTTGTATATTAACCTTATCGAATTCCTATAGAGTCCATTTTTCCAATTTGAAAGTACTAGTGGCCCCCACCCTCGCCATGTCAAGGAGCTCGAACATAGAGGTGGTGTCATCATTAAGATAGGTGAAGTCCTCCAATAGGGGATTAAACTTGACAAGTTTTGGCTTTGCATGCTTCTTCTCGACACCCTCCTCCTATATAGGTTTCTCACAAATAGGCTCCACATTTGGTGTGTTTTGAACTAAGGAGTCATTAGTTTCCACCTTCTTCTCCTCAAGAACCTTATCCTTACAATGATCCATGGTATCCTTTACCACATATTTTGCGACCTAGTTCCTCATCTTGGAAATGCACTTATAATCCCTTCTAGGCTTCTCCTTGGCCTCCATGGTCAAAACATTCTCCTGTAAAGCCTCCTCCTTACGTCCTACCTCAACATCAACTTGACCAATAATCACAACATCTTCCTTGGATCTAGAATCCCCATAAGCCACCTTTGTTTCATTACCATTAGACTAGGACTCTGAATCTTGAAGAATAAACCACTTGGATACCCATTTTCCTTTAGGTTTACCCTTCTTTCTCTTCTTAGAAGGGGCAGTCGTAGGGGAGGGAGACCCATCCTCAACTTCTTCATTCCACTCCTCTTCCTCAGCAACATTGGTATCCAAGCCAGATAAGCTAGAATCATCACTTAAAGTCTTTTCCTTGCCCTTAATTGAGGTGGCAGGAATTAGGTCTTTTACATGCTCCATAATTAACAATATGAGCCCCTTGTACAGGACCGATGCTCTCCTATTTTTCAAATGCACATACACAAAGACCTTCATGGAGTACAAGAGAAAGAATGAAAAAATAAATAAAAAACCCATGCTTAAAATGATTTAAAAGAGTAAAATGGTGTCCAAGGATTGCAATGAATCTTCCTTCCAGAGTTACATATCGCATGATAATTTCCACAATATCTTCCCATATCTTCTTAAGAGACTTTCACCCATAGCTCCAAGCCTCCATCTTGATGAGTTGTTTTTGCTCATCATCTTTAAATAATTGAGCCATTGGCTCCTCCTTTCTCTTCTTATCTTTGAATAATTTATGGCCAACCATAGGAAACCTAGTCACAATACCTATAAGCTCCTCATTGATGTTAAATACCATTCCCTTGAACTACAGTTTTTTATTGTGCCAATATGAAACAAACTTCGATGAAGCATTGGGATCATTTCAATGAATCCTTTCCAGGAAAGTTGTAAATTTCCCATGTTGGAAAATCCTCCAAATTTTCTTCTTCTTCCTCAAAATCACATAATAATGGGGCTCAATTCTACTTCAGTCACCCCCCATATTCACAAAAACCAATATCAGAAAACCTTGGCAAGAAGTGTTCGACTGAGATCCAATAAGCCAAGCAATACCCATAAAGCTAATGAGTATAATGCAGATACTGGTGGTAAAATAAAGCCACCACATAAACACAAAAAAATCCATCATTTCACATTAAAATATTAGCAGAATCAGAAGGAAAGAGTACTCCTCACATGCCTTATACTCATTAACTCTAATATCTTCATTAGCAAAAAAAATTTCCAGTGAATTTCCCTCTCGGTATATGTGAGAAACGTGAGTTTCCTCACAAGATTTCAACATCATAATAGCATCCTTAATCAAATGATTGACACTCCAACAAGGCTTTTTTGTCCCTCATAGACTATTGATGATGTTTAAAGAGTCTCCTCACACCCATAGTTTAGAGCTATCCATGAAAAAATTAATACTTATAAATGTAGCCTCAGCCTCAACACATCGATTTGTTTGATTTCCAAACAAAGGATATGGTGCTATACAACATTGCATAAATTGTTTTATTATAATGTTGTAACTAAATGATTTTTTAGTTGTGATGCACCTTGGTGGTGTGATTAATCATACTAGGTGATTATTTGGGGACCACTTGATGTTGTATTATAATATTGTATTATTATTTAATTTGTGGGAGACATGTCATAATAATTTAATATTGGGTAATATTAAATAAAGTGAAGTCTTTGTACCTATACCTAGCATGTTTTCTAACCAAAAATGATACAAAATGAATGAAATGAAAAGGAAGAAAAGAACAAAACAACACCTCAAGATTGGCCTAGTTAAGCTTGAACAAAGAAAAGATGAAAACCAATGAGTTACCTTGCCCAAGTTGATCAAATGGTTGGCCTTGTTGATTCATTCAATTGTGTGCTCCTAGATCAATTTGGATAGCATAATAGCTTGTTGTAGCTTGGTTTGGATGCAAGGATGGATGAAAATTTCTATGGATGAAAGGGTTTTGCTATGGAGATGTTGTAAAAGCTTGAGAGAATGATTATGGTTGCTAGAGAATGAGAGATCTTGGTAGAGTGTGTGGTTGAATGCTTAGGTATACAAAAATGGTTGTCTTAGTCATTTAGCAAGGGAGATTGAAAGAGGACAAGAGATCAATGGTTGAGATCAAAGAGTTGACCAAAGGAATTAAAAATTCCATTTTAATGTGCATGGGGATGATAAAAGGAATTAAAAATTCTTTAGAAACCTTGGATGAATAAAATGGAATTTAAAATTCCATTGGAAAGGATGTGGGGATTGTAAATGGAATTAAAAATTCCATGAGAAGACCTTGGAAAGACAAAAAGGAATTAAAAACTCCTTGGGAGATGGGGAGATTTGACTAAGGGTTGATTAGACTAGCTAATCAATGATTAGAAGATAGTTAGGTGGCTAATGAAGATTAGGAGCCAAATTGCAAAAGTTGGAGGATGTGACACATCCTAATCATGGAATTAAGAGGTGGATTAGGATTAGGTGTAGATTATGGGGGATGGGAGATGAAGGGAAATAAATAAATGTATTAATTATTTCATTCCTTGGAGGAAAAGAATAAAGGGTAAGGTATTTAATTATTTAACTAAATACCTTAGGATTTTAGAGGACTTTAGGGGTATTAATTAAAGAATAGTAATATTAATTAATTAATGTGGATATGAGGATATTTAGATGAAAAAGGATAAATTTGACTAAACAAAAGTATTCAAAATTATGTGTTTACATTTTTCCCCTCTTTTAGATGGTGTTACGAAGTATTATCATTTCAAAGAAGATTAAAAGATAGCACCAAGAAGAAGATGGTTAGATTGGGAAAGATGTGCTAGTCATCAAAGGAGTGAATAGGAAGAAGGATGATATGAGTTAAGATGAAGATTAGGGATTGAGGATGCCCCCTCGAGAGGACATGCGGGTTCAAGAGAACATGGGTGTGCTCTCAAAATGAATCAGATCAGGAAAGGTGAGATGGAGAAGATGATGCGAAGTGGTGGATAGAATAGAGGACGATAAGATGAAGAGAGAAAAGAAAGCACAAATGGATTCAAGGACCAATGTGATGTTTCCCTAGTCAAGCTACAAGAAAAAATGGATTGATAATGGGTGGAGCAATGTTGATGAGGGAATCATATCCTAAATTAATGCAAAAGGATAGGAAAGGATACATCCTAATGATGATGATGAAATTGTTGTTGATGAGGGAAGAATACATCTCGATGATGATGATGATGAGCATGTTGTTGATGAGGGAAGGATACATCCCAAAACAACACAAAAGGATAGGGAAGGATACATCCCCATGATGATGATGATGATGAGGATTGGATCAAGGCTTGTAGCAAGGCTGGGAACAATACCAAGGATGTGATTAGATGATGTGTGCTAGATTGAATGGATTAGGATTGGATGGAGATGTGAGATGGTTGAAATAAAGAAAAATTATGAATGAAAAGAGGCTTAGAATAACCAATCTATATTATCCTAAGAGGATTGAAGAGATGACGATATGATGAGGATGATTATAGTGGAGGGATGAAAATATATAGGACGGATAGATGAGGAGAGTGATGAAGGATGAATGGATAGTAACCAAATCAAGTAGGTTAATTGTTATGCACTATGTTACCATGTAATGAGCACTTAATTTAATATGGCATGAGATACTATGCACTAGGGTATGAGGAACTAAGGTGACTTCATATCACATGCATGATACTAACACAACAAAAAAGGAGGATATCCCAACACCCCAAATTCATGATGAATTTGGTCAGGAAAAGCATTGGGATAACCACAAGTACAAAGGATGACCCAACATAACATAAGACCATAGGGATCTTGGTGGGTACAATGTGGGACAACCAAGTAGACAACAACAAACAAAAAAATCAAGATATTCCCTATGTTTACCAATCAAATCGCACCATAATATGATGGATTATGGCAACCTAGATGAGGTATGATAGGAAGCTCAAATGATAAACAAGATACCAAAAGCATCAAAAGAAAGTAATCAATTTCAAATGTCCTTTTCCACAAGATCAAGAGGTGGATGGGATTGATGTAGTCTAATGAGGAAGGATGCATCCTGTTAAGACCAAATATGGAGACTAAACTACATGATCGACATGACTCAGGATACTCAAAACCGATTGAATCTTAGGCTACTAGTGGTCTCGTTTGTTAAGAACCAACTAGATAAGGACATAACTTGATGACAAGACACAAGACACAAGACAAAAGGCACAAAATAGACACACCCTAAAGACCTAGGAGCTTAGGGGATGATCAAAGATTAGCCTTTCCTACGTGAAAGTGCAGAGCCCTTGTAGTTTGATAAAAGACCATGGATAAAACTAGGAAAAGGACAATGGGGAAGAATGATGGAGGAAAAATACTGGACAGACAAAAGCCCTAGGGGTTGGTCAAATTATTCACCTTGCTTACTTGGAAACACAAAGGCAACATAGTTTGACAAAGAGACAAATGATAGAAAATGGACAAGGGATGATGAGATGACCATGATAAGTGGATACAAAGATAGGGCTGATATGATGAGACAAGATAGACCTAGTGGATAATATAGGATGGTGGCGATTAAACAAAGCTCATGGATGTGATAGTTATCCAAATCATCAAAAGATGAATTTGGAGGGTGACATGATGGAGAGATGAGTGATGAAAAGTGATAGGAGATTGAAATGATGTGAGAAAAAGGTGGGATTGATGATAGTGAGATAGATGGAATTGGGTTGCATGAGGGTGGAGCCTATAGCTAGATACCAATGATAAGAGATTATGAGATGGGATGAGGATAAAGATTAAGGGATGGAAGGGATGCTAGGCTAGATGGATAAAGGGATGCAGATTTGGATGAGGAAAAGGTTACTGGATGGATAGTTGGAAAAGTAAGGATTTGGAAGATGGAAGGGATTGCTATGATGGATGGATAGAGGGATAAGGATGGGGAGATGGAAGGGATTTCCATGATGGATGGATAGAGGGATAAGGATTTGTATGAGGAAAATGTTACTAGATGGATAAATGGAAAGGTAAGGATTTGGAAGATGGAGGGGATGAATGATGTCTCCAAGGACTATGTCGCAAAGGAAGTAGATGTCCCCACTCTAGATATGTCATTTGTGATGATGCAAGAGGGACAAAAGATGAGTGGATGGGAAGATAAAGGGTATAGATGGAGGAGTTGGGATAGGATGGGTGGATGAGGGAGGAAAATGGATGTAGATAGGATACATGGATATGGAAGGGAGACTGATGGTAGCATGATGAGTGGATAGAGAAGGTAGATGGATGTGGATAAGGAATAGGATAGTGTATGGGTGAGGGGAATCTATTCCAGGAGATGTCTAAAACTTTTATAGATAGGTTCCCCTATCTTTATCAAGATCACAAGAAGGATGGAGGGATTGGAGATAAATGGGATATGATGGATAGGATGGGGAAGATAGGTAGGATGGAGGAGATGGATGAACGGGATGCATAGCATGAAGCTTCCCCCAAGTGTGGAAAGAGAGGGATGGGGATTTACACATGATACCTATTTTCCAAGTTTTCATCATGGTACTTATCCAAGGTTATTTTTTGCCAAGTTTTCACCATTGGATGCATTATTTCTCTTCTTTTTTTTGACTATTTTTTAACTTTTTTGACATTTTTGACATTTTGGATTTTTTTGGATTTTTTGGATTTTTGGATCTTTTGGATTTTTTTATTTTTTGGATTTTTTTGGATTTTTGGATTTTTGGATAGTATGTGTATGGAGATGGATAAGGATATGGATGTGGATAAGTGGATTTAGAAGGTATGTGACAAGGATATGGATAAAGGACTCAACCATCAAGTTCCATATGAGGTATTAAGAGCCCATGTGTGGAATGACTATTGGATGTTGGTACAACCTTATTAGGATAAATGGATTTGATGTGGGAGATATGTGGGATAATGGATGAGATGTTGGAAAGTGTATGGATGGAATGATGGGGTAATGAGTTCAGGACCAACATTGGCACATAAGGTGGTGGATGTGAAAGGATAGGAGGATTAACAGAAAAAGAATGTGGGGATAATGGAGGAGATGGGATAGTGAATTTTGGGAGATAAGGACCCAAAATAGATTTAGGAGATGGAGGGTGTGTATGATTATATTTTGGATTAGCAACTTTGGATGTTGTTATAGATTTTTCATTTGAAGGCATTGCATCTTTTTTCTTTGGGATCCACATGGTTTTGATTTTTTCTTTGGTGGGCCTTTGTCACCTATGGACTTGATTTGGATTTTGGATTTGATGTTTCTTTTCTTTAACATGAATTTTAAGGAGACATGAGGGGATTTATATTCATGTGGATGTTTAGATTTATGTATTTTTACAAAGTTCTTTCAAGAGAAATGGGATGGGTATGAGGAGATGGACGATGCAGAGGAAACATGAATGGAGTGATGGAGGTAGGATTTTGGGGATGATATGTAGGTACATTCCTTTGTTGATCCTAATTAGAGAACATGAGAGTGTAATGTTTATAATGGGTGACATGGATAGGTGATTTTTAGATAAAAGGATGGATAGGACAAGATGGAGGAGGTGATTTTGGGGTATAAGGGCCCAAAATGGACTTAGTACCTGAAGGATGTGTGATGGTGATGGAGGGACATAAGGACCCGAAATGGATGAAGTAGATGAAGGATGGGAGATGGTGGATGGACATAAGGACCCAAAATGGATTTGGAAGATGGAGAAATATGGATGGTTGTTTTGAGGTGATACAATGGAGGGGGATGGAAAAAAATGGTTTAGTGGAGTGATGGGAAGAGCCTATTATTATTTTGGAGGAGCTTCGTTGAGGAGGCATAGAGGTTGTATGAACATTTTTGTATTGTGAGTCTTGAGTGATATATCCAAGACCTTGTGTGTAGGGATGTTCTTTGACCTGGATGGGCTCTAAAATACCTTGCTCATGAAGGCCTAAACATTTTCCTTGATAGTTCATGCTCTTGAGCATTCAATCTATGGTAGGATTCTTCTTATTTTGGAAGAATGATGTGAGACCATTATTAGGTGGGGGAGGATGGGTTGTGTATATACTTTGTTTTTCTACTATAAGAAAACCACCATGGATGATTCTAATGGTACCAAGGAGATATAAAAGTGGTGTTGGGATGGTAGCTTGGTTAGGTGTTGATGGGGCATCATGAGGTGGAGATGATGGGATGGTAGCATCTAGATAGGGAGGAGTGAGTGGTAAGGGATCAAGAGAGGGATTAGGTGACATGACAGGATATATATTTGTGGAAGTGGGTGATAAGGGATCATGTGATGGAGTGATTGGATCTTGAGTGACAAGGGGTTCATGGGCTACAATGGATGAAGGAATATGATCTTGAGGTAGACTAGATGGGATGGCATGATCTTGATGTGGAGAAGGGGATATGTTGGTATGATTTGGACCAAGCTCTTGGAATGACTCATATTGTTTGGGTGGCATGATGGAGCATTGGAGGGACTCCTCAAGTGGGGGAGATGGAAGGATGTAGGATTCATGAGGTTCATGGGAGGGGATTTCGGTGATACTGGGAGTGGATTGGATTTGGGTGTCTTTGATGGATTGGGTGGATCTAGGAGTGGAAGGAGTGGATTGGGTTTGGTTATCTTTAATGGGTTTGGTGGCTCTCAGAGTAGGAGATGGGGGCTCAATGGATTTAGTAGATTTGATGGTTTTAATGATTTGATTGGTGCTAGGGGTGGTAATAGTAATGACAGGTGTGGGATGGAGCAGGGTCTCATCACTAGTGACTATACATGGGGGAGTGGGGAAACATGGTTCCATGAATTCAATATGTTGAGTTGGGGATGCATTCTTTGTCATGAGTCCTTGGAGAACTTCTGGAGTGAGAATCATGCATATTCTAGGCTTAGCTGGGGTGATGGGAATAGACGAAGGATTATGGGTTAGTGGAGGATTAGGATTATGGATTGGTGGACTAGGATTAGATGGAGAAATGGGATTGGAGGTAGGACTAAGAGTAGGTAGAAGATTAGGACATGATGGAGTGGAAGATGGAGTGACATAGGAGGATATGGATGAAGGATTAGGAGAAGCAGACATGGATGGTCGATTAGGACAAGAGGATGTGGGTGGTGGATTGTAGTAAGGGTATTGGAATAGCAGATTAGGATGGGAAGATTGGGATGATGGAATAGGATAGGAGGATGTGGATGTTGTATTAAGATAGGAATATTAAGACAGTGGATTAAAGTGGGAAGATGTGAATGTTGGATTATTACAAGAGGTTGCAGGTGGTGGATTGTAGTAAGGGTATTAGGATAGAAAATTAGGATGAGGAGATTGGGATGATGGATTGTAGTAGGAATATTGGGATGGCAGATTAGGGTGGGAAGATTGGGATGGTGGATTAGGATAGGATGATGTGGATGTTAGATAAGAGAAAGATGTAGATGAAGGATATGATGATTATGCGAATGGGGAAGATATTGGGTATCCCTTGTCAAAGTTAGCATAAGGATTTCTATTATATGTGGATGAAAGTGTGATGGGATAGCTAGGATGAGTGATTAGATTTTGGATGACATTTGGGGAGAGCTTGCTAGCAATGATAGTATCAAGGGGGTCTATATCATCCTCATCTTGATCAACAATAATTTCATTATCGTCATCGACATAATTGTGATTTCCCTTTATTACTATTTTTGGTTGCACTAGTTAAGGATAAGGATTCATGATGTTGGATGGGATGGATATGGATTGAAGGTATGGGAGTATATTATTAGAAGGAAAGAAAAGATGATGAAAAGATATATAGGATGGATTAGAAGATGGAAGAAGGGATCTTGAGATTTGTTTCTATATTAGAAGATCTTGGATGTAGATGGACTAACACTCAAATTGGGATTTAGGTTAAGCTCAGATTAGGATGATTCAAGGATGTGATGGGATTGATTCTAAATAAATTTTAGGGGTTTAACTAGATGATGTAAGGTGCCAACAATCAAATTTTGCTAGATTTGGTAGATTACAAAAAATTTCAAATTTTGTCATTTTAGGTAATTTCACATGCATATCTTTGAGAGTCTAGTTTTTTCCCAAAAAATTCCTAAAACTAAGGTAGGATGAATTGCTAACTAACATCCTAAATTTGAAACATGATTTTTGAGTTATTAACAAAAATGATGTTTTAAAAACTAGGAAAAAAAATTAAAGTGTGATTTTGAGGGTAAAGATGAAAGTTTCAAGCCCCAAAAAATTTTCCAAAATAGGGGCTAACCAAGTCAGGATCCATTGGGAATCAACATGCCACCTCATAACGCATCCACTTGTAAAATTTCAGCCCAAACAAACATCTGAGTCAAAAGTTATGACCTCTAGAATTTGTTGTATCAAAATCCCTAAAACGAAGTCTATCTAGGTGATTGGGATTGATGATTTGATAATGGATGTGGACTCTAATGATGTTATAAGATGCACCTATGTGATTTTGTCAAGGAAGTGATAAATTTTGAAAAGTGTCGATGGATGGGAACGATGATGATGGGAAGATAGATGAAGGTCTACTTTTGGGAAAAATTGCCTATTTGTGAAGGAAAATTTGCCCAAACTATGGCTGACACAAGGAATAGGAAAATTACCAAGGAAAATTCACCCAAACACTAAGAAAATTTTCTCAAAACTTGAAAAATTTTCCCAGAAAGGGATCAGGTTCGCCCAAACTTCAAAGGACCTTAGGAACGGGCCAATTTGCTAGGAAAATTCACCCAAACTAACAGTAGGTCCACCCAAGCTTAAATGACACAAGAAATAGGAAAATTTGCTAGGAAAATTCATCCAAACTGATTGCAGGTTCTCCTAAACTAAGATGACACATGAAGAAGGAAAATTTTCTAGGGAAATTCACACAAATTGACAACAGATTCACTCAAATTGCAAAGGAGATAAGAAACAGGTGAATTTTCTAGGAAAATTTGCTCAAACTGAAAGTAGGTTTTCCTAAACAGAATGGAGGATCTCCTAAACTCAAGGAAATTGGTGGATTTTACTTTCAAGATTTCCTAACAGGATAAAAAACTCACCCATTTTGTGAATGGCCCTAACGGGGAATCAAAGCACCTGAAAATGGGATTGTCTAATGGACAAACGAACTCACCCATTTCTTGAACAAGACTGATGGGGGATGGGATTGAATTACAAGAAAATTTTCCTAAGTATAAGGAAAATTCTCCTATCCTTGGAGAAAGGGTGAATTTGATAGGTGGGGGAAGCAGACAGGAAATAAACTAAAAATGGGAACACCCGTGTGGACAACAGGTTCACCTAAGGACAAGACAAATTCTCCTATTCTTGGAGAAAGGGAGAATTTGATAGATGGGGACTGTTAGAATCGCTCGAGGGATGAACGAACTTTCCTATTCCAGAGAATGGGTGAAAATGGGGTAGCCTAAGAAAGTGAACCACAGACAAATTTTCCTCTAACGAAGAAAAATTCACCTAAAAGGATGACCTAGACTGAATTGAGGGGTGAAAATCTACCTCAAAAGGAAAGGAATGACTATGGAAAAGGATGGAAAACACATCAAACAGTAGATAGAAGGCCAAGGATGACTCAACTGAAAAGAAACACACTGATATAGCACAATGAAGACACACCAGGAAACACAATCCTAGAATTGGTGATAATGGATTATAAACTTGATGTAGGCCCACCACCTTGAGTGGACAACCCAAGGTTAATACTCTGTGATACTGGGATGGTTCTCTAGATCACCTTTTCTTGTGAAGGTGGATAACTAGTGTTCTAGTGGCACAGGGTCATGAACAGATGCCATGGGCTCACCTTCACACTCTCATTAAGAGACTATTGTAGTCCACCACGAGGATTTTTATTTCAACCCAAGGGAGTATGTGGTGAGTAACTTCAGGGTATGGTGTGCATCCCCTACACTACACCAAGCCATGGCTAGAACATAGGTCTCTATCTAGGATGAACAAGGCTAACTAGGGAGTCCTTGATATATGCTCGGTATGTGAGGCACAACCATGAACACCAGCCCATCACAAGCATGAGTAAGGAGACCCAACGAGGTACTAGAGACTCTGACCAACTCTTCACATCTTATCTAGGTATACCCTAGCTTCGACGCTCCACCAAACATGATGCAACTGGATTGGGGTACAACTTTGGCTCTCCCCCCTTTATATACCCCACCGATAACATGTGGTTGGGATCATCCCCTAGGTGATGAAATCCTAGGTAGGTCCCGCTAAGGGAAGATGATACTAGATGTTTCGACTGGTCCCCAGGCTCACACGTAGCACAATGGGAGAGCTTAGACACACTAACACCTCCTCGGTAGACTCGACTGGACTAAAGTGAACTATGATTTCTCATCACCCAGGATTTCCAAACAACACAAGGGGACTGAATACATCAACAACCCACTCACAAACACAAAAAAAAAGTTAATTGACCATCTCATTAAAGCTACATGTGCCTAGATTAGTATGGAAAATTACAGACATACTACCTAAAGATCTTGGATAGATCATTCTACAAAAAAAGCATTAGTAGTTTGCAACCACTGGTCTTGGAAAAATGAGAGAAAAATGCACACAATGTTAGCAAAAGCTAGGCACACTCACAAACAAACGAGTTAGCGAATTAGTACCTAAAACTGAAGCCAAAAAGATGTTGAAAATGGAAAATTAGGGTCTCTGATTTACCTCAGATTTGCCTCTGTTTGAGGCAAATTCACCCATTTTGGATGAGAAAATTTGGTTGTTCTATGAAGATGGGTGAATTTTCCTAGGAGAAAATTTTCCTGTTTTGTGAAGATGGAAGAATTTTCCTACAAGCAAATTTTCTTGTTTTATGAGCAAATTCGCATGTGTTTGAAGCAGTTTCGCCTATTTTTGAAGCGATTTTGCCTGTTTTGTGCAAATGGTGAATTTTCCTGGGATCAAATTTTCCTAATTTGTGAAGATAGGTGAATTTTCTTTGATAGAAAATTTTCCTATTTTATGAGCAATTTCACTTGTTTTTGAAGTAGTTTCACCTGTTTTTGAAGCAGTTTTGCCTATTTTTGAAGTAGTTTTTCCTTATTTTGTGTAGATGGACGAATTTTCCTAGGAGAAAATTCACCTGTTTTGTGAATATGGGTGAATTTGCTCTGATAGAAAATTCACCTATTTAGTGAAGATGGGTGAATTTTATTTGATAGAAATTTTTGTTGTTGATTAGGAAGATTCGCCTGTTCTGTCAGATTTGTCTATTTCCTAATGCATATTCGCCCCTATAAGGTGCAAATTCACCCATTCAGGGTGTATTCACCCCCGCATGTAAACCTGAACCTGCAAAACTTAAAGAATAGAAAATGTAAAAGTGCAGACCCATGACGTGGGTCCCATCGGGCATGCCTAAAATATGTGCAACATTTTTTCTAACCTAAAATAATGCAAAATGAATGAAATGCAAAGGAAGAAAAGAAGAAAACAACACCTCAAGATTGGCCTACTTAAGCTTGAGAATGAGAGAGCTTGGTAGAGTGTGTGGTTGAATGCTTAGGTTTACAAAAATGGCTAATTCTTAGTCATTTAGCAAGTGATTGAAATGGATGGTGGAGATTGAAAGAGGACAAGAGATCAATGGTTGAGATCAAAGAGTTGACCAAAGGAATTAAAAATTCCTTTTTAATGTGCATGGGGATGATAAAAGGAATTAAAAATTCCTTAGAAACCTTGGATGAATAAAATGGAATTTAAAATTCCATTGGAAAGGACATGGGGATTGTAAATGGATTTAAAAATTCTATGAGAAGACCTTGGGAAGATAGAAAGGAATTAAAAATTCCTTGGGAGATGGGGAGATTTGACTAAAGGGTTGATTAGACTAGCTAATCAATGATTAGAAGGCAGTTAGGTGGCTAATGAATATTAGGAGCCAGCAAAAGTTGGAGGATGTGACACATCCTAATCATGGATTAGACATGTGCACACCCCTAATGATGGAATTTAGAGGTTGATTAGGATTAGGTGTAGATTATGGGGGATGGGAGATAAAGGGAAATAAATAAATGGATTATTTATTTAATTCCTCAAAGGAAAGGAATAAAGGATAAGGTATTTAATTATTTAACTAAATACCTTAGGATTTTAGAGTACTTTAGGGGTATTAATTAAAGAATAGTAATATTACTTAATTAATGCGGATATGAAGATATTTAGATGAAAAAGGATAAATTTGACTAAATGTAAGTGGCCAAATTTAGGTGTCTATAGTACCCAATATTGAATAAGGGTTTAGTGGTTTTGTATTCACATGGTTTTGTGGTATGTGGTTTTACCTTACCACTATTTGTATTTTGTGTGAGCTTGTGTCTATAAAATAAAACACATGTGTAGTGGTTAAGGCTGGCTATGAGAGTGGGTTGTCATTCTGAGGAATGCATATGTGAAGCATGGCATGAGATGTGTGGATTCATACTTGGAAACATGAGGATGCATTGAGAGGCTTGATGCTTTAGAGGTGTTCATTATAACTCTTGTATGGATTTATTGTCAAATAATATGATGGAGTATGGCTGCTTTTGGAGGCTACGTTTTTCCCTCTCGAGGGTTTTTCTAGGGTATATCTTGTGTCATCCTTGATGGGTATGTTTTTGATAAGATAAACAACATTTATAGGGTGTCGTACCCTTTACATAGCAAGCCTCAAGGGCTAAAAAGTATCACGTCCATAAAAGCATAGCAAAAAGCTACCACAAAAGCATAGCAACAACAGACCAATAGCCAACCAAAACAACCCATCATACGAGACATAGATAATAGGCTATCAAGTATTCTCCCAATTCTAAGAGAGGATGAAAACAACATCCTCCCCAACCCAGTTGGGGTCTTCCTCCATAGCCTTCTTATGCATTTCATCCTTAAGAATAGTAGAAAGGGTGCTAGCCACATGGTGGACCATCTTGACAGTGAACAAAGACAAACCAATGAACTTCTTCTTGAGCTTCACCACCCACTCCAACAACATGTGATGATCCTTCCATTTGTCTATAGTCTTTGCTACGTGTTCATGCACCATTTCCCAAGGTTCAAAGGATTGTGAAGTCGAGTTCTCCTTTAGCATTTTGTCGATATCAAAAAAGTGGCCAGGCCCTTCAACAAATTCCTCCTCCTCCTCCTCCATTTCTTCCTCATTCCTATTTCCCTTGCTATCAGAAAACTCCTCATTAGTAAAAGGGTATCTGCAAGATCATGATGGGGAAAAAAGTGGCTATATGATGGGCATGTGTAGGGTATGTGGTTGACGACTTTTTTAAACCTAAAATTGGTGAAATGAAAAGGGTTTTTAAAGGATATTCTCAACCTTACACTAATATAAATTATGCTTTACTTTGAATTTAATAACTAAATATTATTCATTTTCTATTTGAATTACAACTAAATTCTTATTGATAGGCTAATTGAAAAAAATCTATAGCTTTCAAATAGTATCACATTTTTTGAATCTGAAACATGCATCACATTCTATGCTTCACATACTATAGGATTAAAAAAATTTGAATTTCATGAAGTTTTGATGAAGTTAAGTGTTGATGTTCAAAAAAACACAACATTAAAAAAAATATGTCTATTCTATTTCTCTTGAAAAAGAAAGATACATATACTAATCTAACTCCCAAGGTCCTAGTAGTTAGTTCTCAACTATGTTGATATTGCTCAATGGTCAATGTTATTGTAATTTTCAAGGGGCATTTGCTGGTAATAAGGAACAAAACTGCATTAAATCAATTAACCTACATTTGGGGGTTTAAATAAATATAAAAAGATAGATCAAAGTGTTAAAACAATAGAATATGAATGAAACTTCTTAATATCTAGACATGCACAATAATAATGAGTGTTTCTTTATCCAACCAAAACCACACCATGATGCAATCGATAGAATAATCTACACCACTGCATACACTCATAGTGCTAATTCAATGATCATAATCATTCACTAAAAACTTTACCTTAAGATTCAAAAGATAGATCATTCACTCATCATTAAAACACAAATCAAATAGACATAACAACAATTTCATTCACAGATAATTCAATGAGATAATCTTGAATCTGGTTTCCTCTATTTATTTTCATCAAATAGAAAACATTTAGGCACAAAAAATCACTAGCATATGGATTGATTATGATTCATTAATCTTATCAAAGAGGTCCAAACTTAACAACATGTAAACTATATAAAAAATTGTAAAATTTATCCAAGTTCAACTAGACTTTCAAAGTATCTGCTAACAATTCATGAAATCCTAAGACTATGATTCCTATCTACTATCATTAGGTGGCTAATCTTTCTTCAATTACCCAACCTTTTCAAAATAGAGCCCAAAAGTACATATAGACATGCCATGCATAAGTTTCTCTCAATCATAAACTTAGATCCACAATTTAAGGAACCAAGACTTCATGAAGGAACTCAACAAGCTAATCTTTAGTTTCAAGTCTTGATTGTTTTGTTGTACAAAATTCTGACACCCAAGGAAGAAGGTGGAACTAGTGGAAGAGAACTTGAGTCCAACTTGTGTCAAAATCCTACAAAATAAGAGAGGAGAGGAAGTTGTCTGTCAAGAAGAGAGTGTTTTGCTGCCAGCTCACTCCTGTGTTGCCTGTTCAAGGATATATTCATCATAACTAGAGAACACTTGTTGAAGGATGTCCATATCAGGCCCATCTAACCAATTGTCCTCAAATTTGATCCTCTTCAACTCTGCTGAGGTGAATTCTTGTGTATCCTTCAATTTGATCAATTCTCTCCTAGCAACTTTCACCTCTTGTCTAACATCCATGAACCTTTCCAACAAAAAATCTTCCCCATCATCCTCCTTTTGCATCACTTCCTCAAATCTACTACTCTACTTCTTCAACTTTTCCAAAGGAAGACCCTCTTTGACTGGGATATCCACGTTGACCAGAATGGCAACTACTACCTCCAATTCATCAATCTGCTTGTTTAAGTCTTTTATTGCTTCTTGAACCTCACTCTTATGCTCATAGATGAACTGGATTTGAATCTTATTATGCTTGTATTCTTCTCAATAAAATCTGCATTACCTTTCTCAAGAATTGACTGCTCCAAGAGAGTTGACTTGGGCACTTTGTTGATGTCTTTAAGCTTCTTAACATATTCTATGTACTCTTCATCTTGCTTCCCTAGGAATTTAGTATGTTGGTTCATATTTTCTACCAACTCAAGTGCTACTTCATTAACTTTGAAACTATCAACTAGCACTTCACCAACCTCTTGATTGAGTCTTTCAATCCATCTAGCAAGAATCCCCACCTTACTCCTCATTTGCACTAGGTCATCAACTTCCTTTTTGCTTAGTAGGACTGGGGTTTCCAGAGCAGCAGCTTGTTGAGAGACTGGAGTGGATACATCTTTTAAGAATTTGTGCAACTGATCCAATTGGGCCTTAAGCTCATATTTCTTTTTCTTATCTTTTATCATTCTAGATTTGGTGGAGGAAGCTACAATATCATTTAAATTCATCTATTGGTTCCTTGTAGGTCTCCCCAAATTCACAGTACCCAATTGGTAATCAATTAATTGCATGTCATCCTTATCCTTATTCACCACTAGAATTGCACATTCAGCAATAATTTCCCCTACATCCGTGAGCTTAGTGGAGTGAAGAACTCTAGCCTTCTTTTTAGGTCTTTCCTTTTCAATCTCCTTCATACTCTCATCCCAATTGAGTGGATGAGGTTGAACTATCTGTTTCTTTTCAAAATCAAGTTTCAACCATGTAGGAGCAGTAGGAGTAGTGACCACTTGTGTTGAAGAAGAGGCATCAATATCAGAAGATAAAGGCTACAATATAGTGTTCATCGGTTGAGAGCCAACCTCTTGCACATTCAGTTGTTCTCTCTCTGATTCTTCTTGTCCAAGTTTCTCAACCTCTTCCTTATATTTTTGCTCTTATAACCTTTTAGCTTCATGTTCCTTTTTCAAGTACTCTTCTTCCAACTTCCTCTCCTCATACATCTGGTCCCTCTATTTTTCCAATTCCTTGACATGGTCCCATGCCTCTTTATATTTCTTCTCATGCAAAGAAAGTTCTTCAGCATATTTCTCTCTCTCTAGAAATTATTTCTCTTCTTTCTTTTTGTGGTCCTCTTCAGTAGCCTTGAATTTAGTCTCAGGGCTTCCTTTTCTCTTCTTTGAGAAGCCTTTTCCTCCTCAAGATCGTGAATATTCTGCAACATAGCCAATTTGTCTCTTTCCTCTTTGTTGTTGCTGCTTAGCCAATTCATCAACCTTGGCTTGAGCCTCCAATTCTTGTTGTTTCATCAATGCATCAGATTGTGCCTTAGCATCAATCTCCTTTTGTTTAGCCAGTGCATCAGCTTGTGCCTTGGCATCTGCTTCCCTTTTGGAATCCTCAAACAACTTCCATTGGTCTTCTTCAGTCAAGACATGTTCAGTCCTTGCATCCTTAGTCTCATCAAGATATGTCACCACATGAGTTTCTTTGTTAGATGGGGTAGCCTCAGAATCTATATCAATGTCATGAATCTCTATTTCAGGCTCCTTCTCCTTCAAGGATTCAAATTCTTTATGGAGGGTTCCAATAGGAATTTCTTCACTTGGTTGCTCTATGGTAAGAGGCTGAGTTGATGCCTCCCTTGCAACACATGTTGAGGCACCAGGATCAATTGTGGCCTCTCCTCCATGTGCTTCAACAGGTTCAATCTCTTCCCTAGAATTGCGAGGGAAAAACTCTAAGGGCTCTTTAGGATCTAGTCTTCTTTTTGTTCTTTTGTACCCTTGAGTGGTACCTACTACCTTCCTCTTCTTAGAGGTTTGAGCCTCTGGATCCTTGATTCTCATAACAACTCAATGTATGCTCCTACCAAAACTAGTCTTGCAATCTACTTAATGTTAATGGATTCTTCTACATTCTAGTCCACTAGATCGAGGTCCTTGGTGCCTACATTTTTAGCATCATATTGGGGATCCAAAGTTACCCCATCATCTAATAATGTCTCAGGTTTGTCTTCCTTTACCCCATACTCAACCATGAGTGGGATAGGTACTCAACCATGAGTGGGATAGGTAGTCTTTCATAGTTCCTCCTTCTGAGATCATGTACTCATCTTGTAGGTCCATCCAAAAATCTTGTAGTAGATTAAAGTTTTTATCAAAGATAGTGGGAAGCAAGGCTGACATCTTGTGTTTAGGATCAAAATGTTTTCTGGAAGTATACAAACCTAACTTCAAATGAATCAATTCATCACAAACTACTTTAGTTGCCACATTATGTGGACAACTATACTCACCCAACTTCATGGGGAATTTATGGCAGCCAGGCGTGTGCTTATTAGAACACTTTAGGTTGACTACTAAAGCTTGATAGATGAATTCCATTAAAACAATTCTATTGTTGCAACACCTAGGGAGTAAATGAGGGTGGCCATCAAAACCACCCAACTTGAAGTAAGTAAATTTGGGGTATTGAATATACCAATCTCCCCATTCATTACCGAAGGCCATAGCCTCTCTACTTAATCTGTAACTGACATCCCCTGTAAGTTGGTTAATGATAACATATACAAATGCATCAATAACCCTCCTATAATGTGACTCAGATGTATGTAAGGTGAGTTGATCATAATGATCCCACACCCTTTTCTATCCTTGGGCTTCCCCTAATATGCCCACTGCATTCAACCCCAGAAAGATCCCTCTTCTGGCAGTTGCATAAATCACATAAGAGTCCATGAAGAAACTCTTGGTTTCTCTCACTCTAAGAATTTGATTGTGTATGCATTCTGACACAACCATGGGCTAATAAAATTATTTCCTACCATCAAGGATAGTTTGGATGAATGGAAAAATCCATTCTTTAAACTAGGAGGCATCTCTCTTCCCAAATACTCTAGAGAGCATCATTATTATATCTAAAATCTCCTTATAGAAGTCTTCCCTTTTAGGCTAATTAGGAAGCTTGGCTAGGGACTTCTTCTCAACCCTCATCTAGTGCTTGTTTATGTGAGTCCTGCTAGTATCCTTCTATTTTATATAGAGTTGTAGGGCTTCAGCCTCATTGAACTACTTGGGGTTCTATGGATGTAAAACCTCGTCACACAACCTAGAGGATGATGCAACACTGCAAAAGCACAACTATTTTTTTTTCTTAAAAGGTAAAACAAGATGAGTAAAGTATCCTTCTCTAACCACATACATCCTCTAGGCTATGCAACGCGTCTACATGTGAACACCATTACTTATAAAATTAAACCAACCATAGCATATGAAAGTTAAACCATGATCCAACATACATCAAAGCATTAAACCATTTCAAAATAAAACTAACTCATAGAAATGTATTGAACATATTTCCATAGATACAACACCACATAACATCCAATACACCATTAAATTCAATAATGAATAGATCATAAATATTATTACAATTACATCACAAAGGTTCACCTCGATACAAATGAGGTACTACAATTATACATAATGATCCATAATTACAATGAATAAAGAGAAAAACAACTCCAAAGAACCACATGAGCTCCTCGAACAAGAAGATCTTTCCATCACAAAAAGGAAGAGAAACTCAACAGTGTAAGGTGCACACCACCCAACCATATGGTACTCATAGGCCCAACCCCCATGCTAGGAGATAGTAAAAGGTAACCAAGACAAACCTATTACCTCTAGACACATGCAACATACAAAATGAAATTGTACCAGTAAATACATAACAACACTATAACAATAAACACAAAATAATATGGTACTAGTAAACACAAAACAACACTGTACCAGTAAATACATAACATAAGGTTACATTGCTTCCAAAATTCAGTGAATTAAGAACAACCACCGTATGAAACAAACCAACTGTTGTCATAGGAGGAGTGTCATCACAAAGTTTGCATTGGTTGTCCAAAGGAGATCTTCCTAGGTACCATCCCTCCTCTAGGGTTCTCCTGGTAACCTCTCACGAACTCGGCCCCACATGCACACCAGTGCGGAATCGATTATCTTTCAAGAAGAAAAGATAACGATCTTTCCATTCCAGGGCTTCTCGACTCATCTCAAGTCTCATATAAGCCCTTGAGCCAATGAGCGAGGCTAATTATCTTGTTAATGTATAAAAATACTCTATCCCTAATATAGGTTATTTAATTTCCACTGATTAAACTGACTTTCACACGAGTTATCCTGGGACCCCTTTGTGTCCCAACCCTTGTTGAAAGCCACTCCCCTATTAACAACACAATAACTCATACTACAACCCAAGGGTAGACAATGCACTAAAATTGACTACATGTAATCCAAACACCTCAAAAGTTAACACATCCCTACGGATGTCCAATACTGAATCCCAATATGTGCACTACCCAAGAAAACTCAAAAGGTGAACTAAAGTTACAACAACCCTTTCACAATTACCACTCTGGAAGACTTAGATTTTCACATTAACAAATACATTCCCCCTAGTAAACAGTTACAAAACACTTGCTTTTATAAATACAACTTCAAGCAATTAACAAATGCTATCCTTTGGATTTCCTAAATCCAAATCAATCAAAATCACATATTTAAAATAAACATTTTAAACATAATTCCATTCAATAAATCCATAGCGATTAAAACAAAAGTTTAGTTTCCAAATCCAAAAATATAGATTATTAAACAAATCTCAATCTTACTAATAAAATCACTTCATTATAAAATAACAACTAGTACTTGCATGCATTTAACCATTTACTATTCCTTTAAAAATCATTTACTAACTTCTAATAAAACAATTCAAATAACTATATTTAAATATATAATATACAATTAAATATAATTATATATATACATATTAATATATTATTTAATTATAAAATTAATTATAATTTTCCTAAATTCCATTTTAAAATAAATATTATAACTATTATGTATATTATATATTATATGTATAATATATATACATAGATATATAATATATATATTAAAATAAACAAAGGAAACCCGCGTACAAAATTCACGGTGTGCTTATTGTACAGATTGTGCCAGCAAAGAAAGATCTATGGGAGATGGTGCTGCCTGTGTTAGCGCCTTCCCCACATATGTGTGGAGGGCGCTTCCATAGCAGGCCCATCCCCACCTTCAAACAAAGGTGGTGATGGGAATTCATTCCCAGTGCCCCCTTAATTAAACTATGATTTCATAATTAATTCAACACTGGATTTAGTTTTACGTACGACGATTTTGCATAATTTTGCTTAAAAAAATTAAATTTCCTCAGGGAATTTTCAATACTAAATTAAATACAATAATTTATATAATATATATATGTATATGTACATATATATTACAATATATATGCATATATATATAATTAATCCAATCACTAGTTCAAGTTGAGAAAATAAATTACACAGAAGAAGTTTTCTACAGGAAAGCTCAAAAATTTCATTTTCCCGGATAATTTAAAGAAATAGGGAAACCAAACAGAATAATGATTTTCTACAGAGATCTATAATTCCTTTTGTATCAATCTATTTTGAATGAACAAATTACATAGAGGATTTTTAATTGTTTTCTACAGAGGTTCAACTTTCACGGTAATCTTTTAAAAGAAAGAAACAAGGGCTTCTACAGTATAGAAAATATTTTCCTAAACATTTCTAAATTGCATTACAATAATAAAAACAACTTTTCAATTCAAAATTCACAAAAACAATAAAGGAACCTGTTCTAGAAGAATTGTTGCCTCAAGAAATGTTGTCGAGCTTCTCTGTAGCTTCAATTTTCCAATGAAGCCAAAGCTTCCTCCAGTGCAATTGCCTCTTTCCAAAAAACACAACAACAACCAAGAATTCTACAGCAAGATTCTAAAACAAAAACCTCTGAGAGATCCACAATTTGCTCAACAAATTTTTCAACAAAACAAAAACTCTTCCTGTGAAACAACTTTCTTCCCTCTTTCCCAATCTTTCCTCCGAGAATCCATTTACAACAATAATATAACCAATTTCTAACTCACAGTTATCCCAATCAAAATATCTTTTCCCTCAACAACCCTAGATATTTTCCAACCTCATGCATTTAAAATAAAATAAAACAATTAATATATTTCAACAAATTTAAATAATCTTATTTATTTAATTCCCATATAATTTAATAATTAAAAGTTTTTAATAACATAACTAATTTAAATTAATTAATTTATTTATTCTAAATCCTTCACAACAATAATTCAATTAATTAAATATTTAAATCAAATACACATTTAATCTACCAAATTAAACTTGCACAATAATAAAATACCCAGAACAACAATGATAAGGCTAAGACCAAAAATCAAACTAATGACACACTGTACTAGGGTAAAGGTATGACTAGGTAGCCCGTTACTATCTCCCAATATTACTGTTGAGTAGTGGACACACTCAAACTTGTGAAACTAGGTGAAGTCGTTGTCCTGTACCTACAAACCTACAACAAAAGCAAAAGTCGTACATGTATACATATAATAATTCATACAAACCATGAAGAGAGAATCGCAGAAATCATAGGGCACTCACAAGAGAGTGATGCAATACCATTCTCTTCACCAATACAATGTCACATCAACTGACGAGATAAAATATCAATTAAACTAGAATCAGCATATATAGAAATGCAAACATAATCACCATGCATATAATGTATGATCACATCAATATAGTCTATCATCGCTCCACTGTCAGTGATAGACTAACAATCACATAAAATAAGGTTTATCAAAGAATCAAAACTGTCAGAGAAAACATAGCAAATCGGAGGGGTGTTACAATGGAGTGGCTGCACTAAAAATAAATATGATCATTTGTGGTGTTAAAAAATTAATAACATTTCCCTACAAATCCACACACTATCTAGTAGTAGGATTGTAGGCTCTAGCTGTTGTGAGTATCAATTTTGAGCATTGGACAGACAATGGGAAAAGGGAAACATGTGCTAACCCTAATTGAACAATCCTCTTTGTCCTTCCTGAGTCATCTTCAGTAAATGTCTCTTCATACAACTCTCCATAATTGAAAAATCCCAACTTTGTGTCAATGATATCATCCCAATCTGAGTCCACCTTGTTGGCTATGATGGTAGGACTTTGATGTTTGTACCTCAAAGTATATGGTAGTTGTTCCATCTTGATATTCTTTGGCTTAGCTCCTTGCCTTGAAGTTTCTATAGGTTGGCTCCTTTGAGAAGCCTCTTCTAATGCCCCTGACATCTCCTAATCTTTGTAATAAACCCCTATATTAGATGAAAAAAAAGCATAAAAATCAATATATCAAGTAATACCTTTCTTTACTTCCTTAGGACAAATTTCATACTTAGCCAAATTTCAAATTCATCAGAAGCAGAGTCACATAAGAATCGGGAACAAGAAACAATTTCAACACAAAGTAGGATTGGGACCAAAACCAAGATGAGACCGAAATCAAGATTGAAATAGAAACCGAACCCAAAACTAACCGCTAGTTCCAATTTCGACCTCCATTCTGGTTTTGATTCCACTAAAGGGAAAATGTGAAGACCAAAATTTAACAATAATTAGAAGCAAGATCACTTTGGGAATGAATCCCAATGAAAAAAACCACGGGATGAGTATGCTCCCAAGTCTGCTTCCACCAGTTTACTACTCAAAATAAAGCAATTTTCTCAAGGATGTGGTCACACGAAATTAAGGACCTGGGTCACATGGGTTCATTAGATGGCTGCAAGTTTCCTTACAAATGGTATCAGAGCTATGGTTGTGGTTATATAACCCTACGTTGAGAAAATATTGTTTGAGTTTGAATCTATGCATTTCATGAGAGAATTAAATACATGGCAAGATATTAGAGTTTTGCATGTTTTTTATTGCAAATTTGAGGGTTTTGGGTTGTTATGATGAGTTGTTTGCAGATTTGGAGTGTGAAAATTGTTGGGTAAAAAGGGTTTCTTGGTTGCACATTCAATGAGGGTTTTGTGGGGGAAATTTTGTAAATGATCTCTTGAGACAAAATGGACCTCACGGTTGGATCCAAGTTGGCCGAGAGATAAAAATTGATATAAAATTTGACCTATTTTGCTTACTATGGAAAAATATTAAAAATTCCCTCCTACCCCTGTTTGGTTGTATGAACGTCAATTTGCATGTGTGTAAAATTAAAAATTATTGATAATTTTTTTCCTATTGATTGAAATTAAAAAATCCTTGCAAAATATCAAATAAAATTTTTTTATTAAAAAAACTAATAGAAATTTTTTATTAAAAGAAAAAAAATTATAGTCAGGTGTTACGGGGTCCGCAAACCCATATGGGTATGTGCAGGATCATGATGGGCAAAAAAGTGGTGATATGATGGGTATGTGTAGGGTATGTGGCTGACAACCTTTTTCTTACCCAAAACTGATGAAATGAAAAAGATTTTTAAAGGATATTCTCATCTTTCCACCAATATAAATTATGCTTTACTTTGAATTTAATAAATAATATTATTCATTTTCTATTTGAATTACGACTAAAGTCCTAATTGATAGACTGATTGAAAAATATCTATGGCTTTCAAATGGTATCAAATTTTTTGAATTCAAAACATGTGTCGCATTCTATGCTTCGCATACAATAGGATTAGAAAAAAAAATTGAATTTCATGAAGTTTTGACCAAGTTAAGGTGATCAGACATCGAGTTTTTTTTAAATTGTAATAAAAATTCATAATTAATTATTTACTTAGAAAAAAATTACAAAAAAAAGCGTCATATCAATACATGAGTCCTTTACTTATAACTAAAATATTATAAAAAAATATTATCATTTTATTGTGGTTAGGGTGGTCAAATATATACCTACTTCTTATTTTTTCCCTGAAATTTAAGCGCTACCACATTGAAATTTCAAATTTTCACCAAATAGATTTTTCTTTTAAATAAATCTAGTAGTTTAGAAACTACATTTAATTTTCTAAAAATTGTATTCTTTCATATTTTTGAAATAATATAGTAACTTATTCAAATTTTTACGTCAAGTTTCCTAACTCTGATTTTTTTGAATTTTTTGCCACTTACGGGCTTGTTTTTTCCATGATGATCCTGCACATACCCATACCCTCTACCTTGTCATGTTAGAGTATTTCTTTCAACCCATATTATCTACCATTAAATAAATCATGTTGAATTTTTGATGTTAGGTTTTGAGTTAAAAAAATTGAAACAGTAGCCATATATCTTTTAAAAGAAAATCTTAAAGTATATAAAGCTTAAACTAATCTTTTAAAACCTTGTTGAACTGCCCCCCTCCCTTTTTCATTAATGATTTAATGTTTTTATTTTTAAAAAATTTAAAAAATCCACCAGCCTTAATATTCAAAAAGTTAAATATTTTTTGGAGTGGGGCCCACCAAAACTTGGCTATATAGTCAAATTAGACCGTTTTTTAAAACTTGCATAACCTTCACCCACAATGTATGTTTTTCAACTTCTTATACTCATAGGAAAGATGGTTCTGATCACTACATAGTGGTATAGGTTTGGTTCCATGTTTTTTCTATTTTTATTATTTTTTGAGGCTTGAATGTTAGATGTTATCAGTTGCACAATTTTGAGCATAACTTTTTCAAACAGAATTGGATTTTTAATTTCCAAGAGGCATTGGAGAGCATTGACAGTGTACTACATAGTGGTTTAGATTTTTTATCAATTTTGGGAGTAGGATGAGTTTGGTATAACATTTTTTATCGCTTGTAGGTTTTTGAGATTTGGGGTGTAATTGTGTGAGCATCCAAATGATTCAAGAGGTGAAACATTGTGGGAGTACATGTCTTTATTTGATATTTATGATTGTACAATTGATTATTAGATTGGTGCTTCTTGGTATAGGTTTACAGGTGTTTTTTAGAGTTAGGAATTTGATGGTCATAGGTACATAGGTTGTATTTAGTTTGAGGACATGGTTGGACATGGTTTGAGACTTAGATTCTTGTATGGGTGATAGTTGAGTGCAGCCACAACAATGGATATGGTTATGGTGTCATGGATATGTAGGTACATTTAATGCATTGGAACGACATGATCATGTATGTGGTTGTTTGGTGGTGATATGGTTTGGTGATTAGGAGATTGGTCTTATCTTCTTGATTCTTATTTGGTTCCTTGACTATTATTACTCATTTGTGGACATGTTTGGAAAATCAGATCTAAGGTTGATTTGGTGTTTGAGTCATTTGGTCTACATGGTTATCTTCTTTGGTATCTCAGTTTGTAGGTTACTGATGTGATGATGAGTTTGCATGCTTCATTGTTTTGATCACAAGTTATGCAGGTTTGTGGATTAGCTACCCATTTTCTTGCAGTGGGATGACTCGATGTGGACTTTCTATATCCACAAGGTTGGTTTAGTGTTGATGTAGATTTTGTTAGTTGGTCTTGTCAGTTTTCATTTGTGCATTGGTATGTTACTTTGATATTGAGAGAATGGATGATTATAGAATTTGATTAGTAAGGTGATGGGACTTGTAGCATGTGGTTTGATCATGATGTCATGATAGCTTTTTACATTCATTGGTTATACACTTTCATTGGGAGATTTTGACATTAATGATTTGGTAGTGTTGGATTGGTTTGGTTTGTGATGTTTTGATGGTGGTTGTATGTATATTCTTGGATTTGAGATCTTGGTTTCACTTGTATGTTACTGACATTGCAGTTGAGTGTGTCTAGAGCTGGATGATCTTCATGGAGGATATGGTTTTCATGATGCCATGTGTAACTCATATCAATGTTTAGTGAGAATTGTTGGTAGTGGCGTGGATGCATCATTGGTTATGGATTCTTCATGTGATTGGAGATATGTTTTCTTGGTTTAGAATGTTTGATATTATGTCATGGTTTACTCTTGATACACTTTTAGAGTTTTGAATATTACATGTTCTCTTGAGACTAGGATGTTTTCATTAGTGCATGTGATCTCCTATGAGGAGATGGTTAGATCATGTTGTCATGTTTATGTTACTAATTCATGATTGGAGCTTTCAAAATGATCATGTGTGGCTAGTTTGGTATTGAGTATTTGGTCATTTTCTTGATTACTACATGATGGTGCTATGTCACATTTAGAGTTTTGCATGTATTGATCAGTTACAGGTGCTCATGGATACTTAGATACATAGGTGATGGTTGGAGTTCTCTTGTGATTAGAGACATTTTCTTGAGACAAAACTACTCTTTGGAGGTTTTAGTAGGAAGACTGAGGAGGTTTCACCTAGGTATGGATGTGATTTCATGATGGACCGATAGAGGAGATTTTTCTTGGAGTTCAAGTCATGATGAATTAGTTATCTTGGAGTATTCTCATTCCCCACTCTTGTTCTACTTGGTAGTTTATCATTTCAGAGGTATTTTCCCATTTTATCTTTCAAATTTGTTATGTTTCATACTTTGATTATCATGGGATTGAGTTGATTCGTGGTGATTGGTTAATAAGTATACTCATTTGAGGATTGTTTAGCATGATTTTTGATGCTTTATCTTTCATATATATTGATCTTGAGCTAAGGATAGTTAGTTTTAGAGAATTCATTTTTAGGGATGTTATGGCATGGTTATCTCCTTTTGCATTTGATTTTATAATATCATTCTTTGATGAGGATTGTTGGGAGATGGTTTATGGGCTGATTTCCAGTTTTGGGGATGGTTACTTTGAGTTTGATCTTCTTGATTAGAGAGACTTACATCCATGTTGGCATTGTTACCTTGATTCACATGTTGTACTTGATCTATGAGATTGAGTGTTATGGATGTTGTTGAGGCCTTCCATTTGGGGTTGTTAGGAGATCATACTTAACAAAGCATAACACTTTTGAGGTGTTGGTAGGAGGACATTATGGTTTATAGGTTTTCTCTATTCATGGTTCCTTCCTATATGTTCATGGTCATATGATTTGGGAAGATGGTGGCAACATGTTGTGAGAGATTACGTAGCAATTTGGGTTGCATGTGTGGATCATTGTTATTGTTTTCGGTACTTCATGTTTTGATCATTTATCACACCTTGATATAGTGTTTATTGTTAAACTTTATATGCTTTGACATTACCTATGTAGTGGGAGTTCCTTGATATGTATGTTCTTCATTTTTGGGTTTGATACAGGGAGGCTTGTGATTGCAGTTTATTGGTTGCATTTGTTCTTGGCATGAGTTTACTGATGCATTTATACCTTGGATGTATACATGGTTGGATGTATTTCATGTGTTGTGGATGCTATTTTTGATCATGTGGGTTTTTCAATTGACAAAATCTTGTTAGAGCATTTTTTATCACTTGGATTTGATGCTTGTTCTCATGGATTGGTGAATCTTCACTTTGGCATGTTCCTTTTCTTCCATAGGTGGCACGTTGGAGGATGAGAGGAGTTCTTTGTTGATATGGTGGTCACTTTTTACTTATTGCAAGTATCTTGATGGAGCACAAGAGCATTCTAGAGATTCATGTGATTTCATGTATGGTTATGATGATGTATTTCATTTATTGATCCCTTATGCAATGTATACAAAAAGTGGGAGAATGTTGGGATATGGTGTTGTACACCATTGAATAAATTGATTTATTATAATGTTGTAATTAAATAATTATTTATTTGTGATGCACCTTGGTGGTGTGGTTAATCACACTAGGTAATTATTTGGGGACCACTTGATGCTATATTGTAACATTATATTATTATTTAATGTGTGGGAAACATGTGATAATAATTTAATATTGGCGGATATTAAATAAAGTGAAGTCTTGGTACCCAATATTAAATAAGGGGTTAGTATTTTTGTATTCACATGGTTTTGTGGTAAATTGTCTTACCTTACCACTAGTTGTATTTTGTGTGAGCTTGTGTCTATAAAAGAAAGAACATGTGTAGTGGTTAAGGTTGGCTATGAGAGTGGGATATCATTATTGAATCTTTCTAAGGAGTGCATATGTGAAGCATGGAATGGGATGTTTGGATTCATGCTTGGACATATGAGGATGCATTGATAGGATTGATGCTTCAGAGGTGTTCATTGTAACTCATGTATGGCTTTATGGTTGAATAATATGATGGAGTATGGATTCTTTTACAGTCTAGTTTTTTTTCCCCCTTGAGGGTTTTCCTAGGGTATATCCTGCATCAAATTTGTTGGTTATGTTGTATATTCACTTGCATTTGGATTTTGAGTACTTATTTGCATAAATTTCTCTTTTGGGATATGTGGAAATTGTCATTAGATGGGTGCAAGTTTCCTTACACAAATGGAAATTACTAGAGGGTTCTTAACTATACGCTTCATTCAAAGGTAGGGCCACTTCAAGTTAGCAATATGTGTGTGGGATTGGAAGTATGTGGTTGGAGGTAAAGCACCTAGGTGATGCTCTCCCTCTTGTAGATGACATGTTGAGTCTTGGAAAATAGAATGTATCCAAATATGGGATTTTTGACCTTATACCTTTATGTTATTGTTATATCTTATTTAATTGAAATCATTCATGTTGAAATGCAAAAATTAAAAAGATGTTTACTCTTTTTAGTTTGAAAAGCATGATTAGATAATATGATATGTTTATGTGTAATCAAATATGTAATGCATATTCTATTTTGAAAGGAAAATTTTCATACCTCATTTACCTATGATATTAGTTATTAACTGCTTGGTAAATAAATCCTTGTAATTTCTTCTTAGAAAGTTATGGATGTTACATATGGTATTAGAGCTATTGGGTTCAATGTTGAAGTGGATTTATATATATACTTATAAATCATAAAATTATCAAATGCAGTTGTAAAGAGTGTTGGGTGTTGAAGGAAATATGTAGAAGAATGGTTGAGATTCCTTTAGTAATGGTCAAAATGAAGAATGGTGGGAGACTTATAGTAGGTGGGAGGGGGGAAGAAAGTGAAAGGGGAGATGTTAGGAGACTTCATATACTATTTGGAGAAAAGAGACTGTCAACTTATATTTGAGGTTATAGCTTACATTTATTTGGTTAAAGGAGGTGGATGTTTTTCCCTTCATGATAATTATGGTAGTAGTGTATAATATTATTCTAGATTCAAATTAATTAGTGTGAAGACACAATATCTTTGATGTGAAAAATATTTAAGCTGTGTATAATTATTATCAATGGATTCAAGAACTTTTTTTTTTATGATGATATATCAAGAATGGAACATTAAGTGGAGGTGCATTTTGGTTGAAAATAAAATCACTTCCATGAATTGAGTGATAATATTTGTAGACTACATCAAAACATTACGAAGTTGGTTAGAAGAATAAAGATAATTTTTTTTCTAACGCCAATTTTAATATGAATGTGGGTTGTTGTGACATATGTAAGGATGCTATTGAATGCACTACTTTTCTTGCCAACATAATAAAAAATGGAATAAATGTTTCAAAGGATGAGAAGGGGCCTTGTTGAGAGATTAAAGAGTTTTTCATTGATATGTCTATTGGAAACATGAGCATGAGTATGAGCATGGGTTGTATAGTATGCAAATACAGTGTTGTCATTGATGTCAATGTTGTGATTTGGTATGAAGATCAATTTGTACACCAATTGGTGAATCATGAGCATACATAAACATGTTAATCTAGTACATAGTTGCAAGAAGCTTTGATCTGATGCATAAAATTGAAGTTGATAATTAGCTATGTTAGAATAGGTATTTCAGTGTATAGGACATCTAGTAATTTGGTCCACATTGGTCTACCCTGAAGAATTTTTCTCTATGATCCTAATGTAATTTTTTTGGATGTTAGAGGAGTCTAAATCCATATTTTCACATTTTTTTGGTATGGTGAAGAAGTTTTGAGTGACAAAATATTGGGTGTACTAGTGACTATGGTTTCCAGTACAGGGTGTATGTTTTGATCAGTCCTCACTTCATTGCGTAATGGTATCTGGTCTTACGGATTTGTGGAAGTGTTTATAGGTTCTCATAGGGTCTGTGCTCCAAGTGGCATGAAGGTTGGAGTTCCATGTTTCCATTTGTGATTGATCAGTTGGTGAAATTTGATGTTAGGTCTTCATTTGTACCAACCTAGTATCTTTGGGGTGCTACAAATTTTTGAGAAGTGTTGATCCTATAAGGTTTCTATTATAGGTCCACCCCAATCTATTTTGATGCTTGACATGTTTTGTATTAAGGTGCAAGGTGTGTAATATTGAATGTTGAGACAACAAGTTATATTTTTCATGATATTGAAATAAAGAAAAAGAGGGTGGGAACTTATCAAAACAAGATGATAAACCACCACTACTTTTGACTATTTATTTCATTCAATTATGCATATAAAAAGATCAAAAACCAAACCTAACTATTAAAAAAATAAAAAGGTAGGTGTGAAACTAGATTCCCAACCTGCACAAACACAAGAGACAAACACCATATTAGATCAAATGCAAGTTAGTATCATGATTCCCTAAGAAATCCATTCAAATTGCAATGAAAAAGAATGAAATGAAGAACATAAACAAGCATAAACAAAAGATAGTAAATCCTATTCAAATGCAATGAAAACTCTTGATCTCTTGGGGGAGTTGGTGCCAATTTTATGTGGAAATTGGACCTTTCCCAACTCCTATGCAAGATTTGTTGATTGATGATGAAGAGTGATCCACTTTGATGAAGATTGATGAGTACTCCAAGATAAAATCTGCATAACCTAGCTATTAAACTCAATGATGTGGATGAAGATTGCTATGAATTTGAGTATAGTAAGTTTACTCAAGTTGTGGATGACCAAATGAGGAATGGAGCCTCTTATTTATAGATTGAAAAGTTGGAGAAATGCCCTAAATGGAAGAATGTGCGACTAAGATTCAACCAATGGCAAGGTGCCACTTGTCAAGATGAGAATGGTTGAGGGATGTGCACATTTTGATGAATGTGCCCATAAATGCAATTAGGGGATATTTGAAAATGGTAAAATGACATATAAGAGGGAAAAATAATGTCTTAAATGCCACTTGGATGAATGCACAAGGACATGTAAGATGAAATGAATGTCTTGTTGGAAGGACAAAGTCCACTTGGATTATTTTGAATTCAAATTTGAGGGAATATTCCTCCATTTGCCATTTGAGAGAAAATATAGATTTAATAAATGAATTAAATCTATTTTCATGTGCAAGTGGCAAAAGCTAGAGGATTTGACATGAAAAGAGATTAAATTAATCAAGGTTAATTAATTTAATGAGAGGTTAGCTGATGTGACAAATTTGACTTAGATTTATGGATTGATTTAAATCAAATATGAGAAGAATATTATTTCAAGATTAATTAAATAAAGTTTATTTATTTATTTAACTAAGGAGACGAAGTTAGATTAAATCAAATAAGATGAATTATTTAATTAAACATGGACATAGGGTTAATCAGATAAGATAAATTGATTTAATTAACAAGAAAGAATGACTTAATTAGAGAAAGTGGTTTATTTAATTAAGAGAGGAAAATTGATGAATTTAATCAAAAAAAGGTATTCGATTAAATGGTTAGACTGAAGGATGATTTAGGATGAAATGGTGTTAGTAGTTGGGATTAGATGTGTAATGTCAATCAGTACATTTTACATTTCTACATTTTCCCCTCTTTGAAGCAATGCACTTGTTGTGTTGGTTCAAAGAATAAATTGTCTTGATCAAAAGCCAAAAAATTTCCCCACTACTACCCATATGAAGTAAAACATGCCATTATATTGCCCCCTCGAGAGATCGAATGGAAATTCTAATTTTTTGGTGATCTCACGAAAAAAGAGGACAAGGTGCCCGATAGGTCCAGAAAGGCTCCAAGAGGTCAAAAAATGAGGTAAAGTGCAAAAAAAGGTCCAAGACGATCCTTGGATGGAAAAAAAATGGGGTTGGGGGACCAAGACCCTGATAGGACAACCAAACAGGGTCAACAAACCCTAAATTTTCAGGCTTAAATAGGCCTCGGGGGCCACTTCCAATTCATTTTCACACTTATCCTTTAGAGATTTTTGTAAATCTGAGCTTTGACACCCTGATGAGATGGCGTAACGACAACTCCTAATACACATTTCCAACCGAGTATGGATGTACCAGTGACCTCTTAGCATTGGGGCACTGGTATGTGAATCTGACCCAAGCTTTACTTTTCGTTTAATGCACACAATTAATGCTTTCAAACTTAGGTTTCTAGGCGCGGTGTTATACTGCACTACTCAAATTTTCAAATAGCACTGCTCGATGTTTAAATTGGACCGCCATCACAAGATGGACCGCTATGGTGGAGTTTGGAGTTTGGGAACAAACTTCAAACTCTGATGCATTTGTGAAATGTAGAGCTGGATTTCAAACTTTGGCACCACGATAGACTTTACAATTAGGGTTTTGAGCTAAACTGCACCACTTTGGAAAAGTGCATTGCCGTGGTGCAGTTTGGGACTATGAAGGTGCAAACGTCGTAGTTTGCAAATTTAAAACTGCAACTCCTTCACAGATTGTGACATTGGGCGAGATTTTTGAATGCTGAGATTAGCTCAAGATAACTTTTCCTGATGCAGGAGGTGGCAAGAGAGGTTTATTCTCATGAGCACAAATCGTGGGAGATTTTTGGCTATTTGTGGGATCTGACCGAAAGAGAGTCGAAGCAGCTACAAGAGATGGGGTTGTGGTATATCGCTTATGTACCACCTGTGCGGACCCATCTAGGCATGATGTTGATGCTTTTCAAGAGATGGCATAGTGAGACCTCATCCTTCCATCTTCTGACTTGTGAGGCCACTGTCACCTTGGAGGACATGTGGAAAATCCTTAGGTTGTCAATACATGGGCGGTGAGTTATATATGACATGGATGTCAGACGGGAGGCATGCCATGTAATTATGGCCATGGATGAGATCACATTTTGTGAGGGTCAGATAGAGCTAGAGCATCACGGGTCGCTCATGTCACCCTTCCATCTAGTGATTGCTTCTATCATTTCAGGTCTTGTCACTCTAGATCGACGAGGCTAGTATTTCAGTCCTAGTTGGGGGCTCTACTGGTAGTGGATGGTTCATGATAGGACAATACGTTTTGCATGGGGTCTGGTTCTACTAGCCTCCCTCTACAGGGATCTTCATGAGTATGTATATTTGGATGGCAGAGCACTTGGTGTAAGGGTCACACTTCTTCATGCATGGGCATGGGAGCATATCTCCATTCTTCAGCCACAAGTTGTTCTAGTGCTGATGGGGCCTAATGAGCCAACAATTTGGCATTACAAAGGTGGTGTTTAGTTCACGCACACAGGGGAGCATGGGATTCCTCACTAGAGGAGGGTCCTTGATGATATGTAGGTTTTCACATGGAACCCCTACCTTGGTTAGCCTGGATAGATTGATGATGTACACCAGATTTTCTTCGCTTGTCAGGATTTCCTGATGCAGGGGTGAGAGCACACTATGTTCGAGATGTACCTTTTGGGCAGGGTTCGACGCCAGTTTGGTGAGCACAAGATAGACCAGATGATGGCTATGTGGCCATCTTTGCCAAGATAGTGTCACATAGTGCATGGGGGCAGTACATTCCAACCCATGAGGTAGTGGATAGTTTTAGGCAGCTAGTAGCCTAGCCATGGGCATATGATCAGTGAGATGTCGATCCAAGGACCACATATTGTGATTGGTTCAAACCACCGCCGAGACTCACAGCCCTAGGCACATCATCCACTCAATGGAGAGCGAGGGGTAGAGGGTAGGATGAGGGCGGGGAGATGGTGGTGCCCCAATAGGTCAGCCAACACAAGATCAGGTTGATTAGCCCCATGCAGATGTCCATATGCAAGACTAGGACCATAGGTAGGACAAGCATCAAGATCAGGTAGCCACACCACTACGAGGTGGGGGTGAGGATCAGCCTCACATGTAGCCCTCACTAGGATAGTCAACAGGATAGTTGGATCCCTAGGATGGACAAATTTTACAGCTACAGGCCCAAATTCAGGTTTTGATGGTAGAGAGGGATCAATCCAGGACTGAGAGAGATCAAACCATTTTGCAGAGGTAGGCTGTAGAGCTACAGGTGGCCACAGAGATGGGCTGTAGACAACAGTTAGAGAGTATGAAAGCCTCCTCCTTCGGGCACATGGTATCACTCCAGTCTTATAGGGAGGCCATCTGAGAGGTAGATTATTATTGGATGGATTATCATTTGGCCATATCGAGAGCAGCTCAGGTTCCATATTTTTCACAGGGGACCAGTCATAGACCTGCAAAGGGCCATGGTGATAGAGGCAGTGGTGAGGGAAATAGCTAGGAGGATTAGGCTACCTTTGATTGAGATATTATTCTTTTACTCCCTATGGGCTCATTTTTGAGAGGCCCATGGACCTTTGTACTTATTGACATACACATGTATAGTGATCCTATTATAATTTTGTACAATGACAGTATATTGATGATATATGAGATGATGATATTGATGTGATATGCCATGTTCTAACTTTACTTTATGCATTATGGATGTTCCTATTTCTATATGTGATGCAATGATGTTATGGTATTATGATGTATGTGATGGGTATACTATGTATGGATGCATTTCTTTTAATTTTGATATCTTTCTAATGATGTATGTGCTATGCGATGATTATGCAACTAATAGATCTATATTATGCCCCTAATGTATGATGCCATATATAATGGATGTTTTTATGAGATGTTCTTATATGATACGTGATATGGATGGATGATGGATGATATGCATGTTTATGATGTATTTCTTGTATGGTTTATGCAATAGATGGATGATTATGTAAATGCTTATGCTTTATGCTTATAATGACCTATTTATATGATGCAATGGTGGTTATATGATTATGCAATGGATGATGTGATGGATTATTTATGTTTCATGTGATTATGTAAGAGATGTTTATATGCAATGTGCATGTAATGTTATGATTATGAGATGATCAATGTTTTCTATATGAATGCATTATGCTGATGATTTGTGGATGCAGGATGAATGTATTCTTAGTGATAAATGATGATTAACTGTCATAGTACCTTGTTAACGTGAAAATCAAGAAGAAATGGAAGAAAGACGAGATTCCAACAAGACATGAGATGATGATGATGATTTTATTTCCAAGGAGTTGGGATTTTCAAAGGGACAATTACCTTATGTTTGATAACACACATAAATACGATGCATCAAGGCATTAAGAGCCAAGATGGTGTTGTATTTAGTGTCATGGACTTTGACTCGACAATTAGATAGGAGCATCCTTGTTCACACTTGACATATGTAAACCTTGATAGGATGCACTTTAGGTATGTCACACATCTCAGACCAAAACATAGGAAGGAAATCCTTCCTATGTGGTCAACACGATATCTAAAACACCCTCCATACATACCTAATAAAGCAAGTATTTGCCAAGTTATATTACAAAAAATTCCAACAAGCACAACAGACAAAAAGATAATGAATGTTGCCCCATTCCTATCTCTCTAAATCCCTTTGTTTGGGACATCATCGAGAGGTCATTGGAATGAGCGCAAATAAGATAATTCAAAAGACAAAGACAAAGTAAACAAACAAGCCAATGTTCTTCAATATTGCTAGCCAAGACTAAACTATGATGATGCATGTTGTTGATGTCCATTGTAGGAAGGATGCATCCTAGGACATGATGATATAAGATGATTTGATATGGGACTGATTGGATGATAGGCTATTGATACAAAGAGTTGACTAACTTGTTTACTTACTGATCTAGACTTGAGACTTTGCCATTTTGAGTTTCACTTTCGATCTACTAGACTTGTTTCTGACTATTTCACCAATGGTTGAGGATGATGGTTGATTTATTATGAGTGATGTTATTGCAGGTGAAAGTGAGATGAGACAGATGGATTTTTTTAAATATTTGGATGTTTTTGGAGTTTTTTGACATGTTTTGAGGTTGTTTCTGGTATTTTTGATATTTTTCAAATGTTTTGGTTTTTAATTTTTCCAATGTTTTGGGGTTTTCTAATATTTTTACCAAGAGACTAACCTAAGGACCTATCCTAGGGGCCTTAGGGGCTGATCAATAGATTAGCCTTGCCTACGTTATACACGCAGAGACCACGTAGTTCGACTGATGACTTGACTGATTTATAGATGAAAACATACATGATGAAATGTTAGTTTATTATGACAACCTCCTAAAGGAATGACCTAAGTGTCTTAGGGGATGATCAAAGATCAACCTTGCCTATGTTCAAGGCTCAGAGACCCGTAGTTTGACAAGCCAACTCTATTTTTGAATTTTTGATTGAATTTTGACCTATTTTTGGATTTTGATATGTTTTGGATGTTTTTGGGTTTTCTTGTTTTTATGAATGTTTTTGTATTTTCTGATTTTCTAATGTTTTTGGATTTTCTAATTTTCTGCTATTTTTGGATTTTCTAATTTTCTGATGTTTTTGGATTTTTGGATTTTAAGGACTTCAAGAATATACATAAATATGATCCAATGAGAACATGCCCCCAATGTGATGTAATAGAATATTCCAATAAAGTTAGGACAAACTAACCTTGAGGATGGGCCGAGTAGTAGTAGGAGGGATCATGATACGAACATAAGACAAAGCTATGATGCAGACATGGATGGGTGATGGAGATATGGAATGTGATGGATGATGGAAGTGTAATGGATGGATGATGTAGAACAAGCCATGAAGATCTTGGTGGATGGAAAGTGCTTATTTACACAAGGCACCTGTTTGCTAGGTTTTCACCAAGGTACTTGCCCAAAGTTTCACCGAAGCGGTTTTCACTAGAGGATGATTTTTCTCTTTATTGTTTTTAATCCTTTTTTTTTTTCATTTTTTGCTTTTTGAACTTTTTGTTGTCACCAAGATGCCTGTTTTCCAGGTTTTCATCAGGGTGATCATTTTTTCAAGACTTTTTCAGATTTTTTTTTTGGCATTTTTTGGTTCTATACCTTGAAAGATTAGGCATAAAACTTTTTGAGATGAGAGTTGTTCATGGGCTCCTATAGAGGTTCCCCTTTGGATGTTGAAAATTTATATGCTCTTGATCTATAGCTTTCTATGATAACAAATGGTCCCAACCAGTTGGGTTCAAATTTTCCTTTCTTGTTTGGATTTGGGATGTTCTTTTGATTTTTCTTTAGCCCCAGTTCTCCGACTTGGAAAGCCTTGCTTCTGATTTTCTTGTTATAGCTCCTCTTGAGTTTGTTCTGATAGACTTGCAAATGATTTAATGCTTCTATATGTTGCTCATCCAATAGTTCTAGCTCATTTAGTCTTGATACTCACTATTCCTCATCCGTGATGAGGTTTTGCAGTGATATTCTCAGTGACAAGAGCTCGATCTCAAAGGGAAATATGGCTTCTAATCCATAGACTAGGGAGAATGGGGTGGTGCTAGTGGACATGTAGATGCTAGTTCGATAGGCCTAGAGGGAGGGATTCAACTACAGGCGCCAGTCACGACCTACATCATTGACTATCTTTTTCAAGATTTTTAGGATGCTTTTGTTGGTGGCTTCTACTTGGCCATTTCCTTGGGGATAGTATGGGTTGGAGAAGTGATGCTAGATTTTGAATTTGTCGCAAAGGTCACGAACCTCCTGATTCTTGAATGGTGTCCCATTATCAGAGATAATACCTTGGGAAACACCATATCGACATATGAGATAGTTCAGGATGAACTTTGATATCTAATTTCCAATGATATATTTCATGGGGATGGCTTCCATCCACTTGGTAAAGTATTCAGTGGCGGTTATGATGAACTTGTGGCCATTAGATGAGGTGGGAGAGATTTTTCCAACAAGATCAAGCCCCCATTGTGAAAAGGGCCATGGTGTAATGATGGGGTGGAGTTCTTGAGCTAGAGCATGGGTGAGGTCCCCATGTTGTTGACATTGTAGACACCTTCTAACGTAGTCATGTGCCTCTTTCTCCATAGTGGGCCAATAATACCCTGTCCTCAATAGTTTCTTGGCCAAGGTCATTCCACTTGAGTGTGAACCACAAATCCTATTATGTACCTTAGATAAAGCAGTCAAGGCTTTGTCAGTATTAAGGAAAAGTAATAAGGTTCCCTCTATGCTTCTACGATATAAGTTATTTCCTAGGATGACAAACCTAGAGGATTTTTTGACAAAATTTCTTTTTAGGGTTGAGGGTAAGTCAGTAAGTAGGACACCTATTTGTAAGTAGGTATATATGTCATGGTACCAGGGATCACCAGGAACAATGATTTTGCACACAAATTCTGACTCTACTACCTTGAATGCGGGTACGAGATGCTGCTCTATCAAGAATTCATGTTTTAGGATGTTGCGAGAGATTCCCAGTAAGGATTTGATTGTTTCCATGGTAGCTGCTACTCTATTGTTGGCTTTGGGTATCTGCTCAAATGTGATCTCGATGAAGGATTCTTTAAGAATCTCCACTAGTTTCTTGTATGGGTTGACCTTATCATCCTTAGTTTGGTATTCACCATTCACTTGATTTATTATCAACTGTGAGTCTCCATATACTTTGAGGGCCATGATGTGCCACTATACTACTATTCTGAGACCTATGGTTAAAGCCTCATATTCTACAATATTGTTAGTGCAGGGGAATGTCAATTTGTAGGATCTAAGTATAAAATCCCCCTATGGGGCAATGAAGAAAACACCAGTTCTTGATCCATGCTGCGTGTATGATCCATCAAAGTAGAGTTTCCAATGATCGGCTATGCTGAGGTTGAAGATGGATTCATCTAGAAACTCTGATATAAGTGGATTCTTTGAATAGATTGGTGCTTTTGCAAGCTGATTTGATATGACTTGGTATTTGATTGATTTCTTCTCCACATATTTAATGTCATACTTTGCTAGTATCATGAACCATTTAGCCATCTTTCCAGTGAGCATTTCCTTTGACAGTAAGTACTTGAAGGGGTAGGTTTTGGCAATGATTTTTATTTTGTG
The DNA here is from genome assembly GCA_007258455.2 of Sequoia sempervirens. Taxonomy (NCBI): domain Eukaryota; kingdom Viridiplantae; phylum Streptophyta; class Pinopsida; order Cupressales; family Cupressaceae; genus Sequoia; species Sequoia sempervirens. Next base: position 198,513 of record VDFB02016033.1, read on the forward strand.
TGGCAACATATAATGTATGAATTTTTGTGAAGCAAACACTACTGCTAGACATGCTTTTTCAATGAATGAGTAGTTTAACACATGGCTGACCATTGTTCTACTGATATAATAGATGGTCCTTTCTTTCCCATTTTCATTATGTTGAGCTAGGAGAGCTCCAAGGGCTACTGTTGTTGCTGACACATATATGATCAATGGCTTTCTAGGGATTGGTGGCATGAGGAACGACAGTTTAAGAAGATATTCTTTGATCTTATTGAAGGCTTCTTGACACTTGTTATCGCACTTGTACGCTACTCCCTTGTGAAGTAGGTGAGAGTATGGATTCTATTTATCTGCTAGCTGTGTGATGAATCTTTGGATGGACTAAAGTCTACCTTGGAGACCTCTCAACTGTTTCAATGTTTTGGGTGCCTCCATTTCTAGGATTTCTTTTACTTTTGCTGGATCTATTTCAATACCCCTCATTGACACTATTTATCCTAGTAGCGTTCTTGATTGTACGCCGAAGACACACTTCTTTGGATTTAATCAGACCTTGTATTCCTCCAGCCTATCAAAAATGGCACTCAAAGTTGCTATGTGATCTTTCCTCTTTTTGGATTTGGCTAGTATGTCATCGACATAATCTTCGATAGTTTTATGAATCATGTCATGGAAGATTAATGTCATGGCTCGTTGGTATATTACTCCTGCATTCTTCAAGCTAAATGGCATCATATTCTAGCAATGAGTCTCCCATGGACAAGTGAAGGCCATTTTGTGTTGGTCTTATTTAGCAATCATTATCTGGTTGTATCTCAAGAAATCGACCATCAGGGAAAGCATTTCATGTCCTGCTGTCATGTCCATAGTCATGTCAATGTTGGGCAATGAGAAATTGTCTTTTGGACATGCTTTGTTTAAGTCCCTGAAGTTTGTGTAGATTCAGATGTTCCCATCTATTTTTGAAATAGGAACTGGATTAGATACCCACTTGGGGTAGTCAATTAGTTGTATGAATCCTGCATCAAGTAGCTTCTTTAATTCCATTTTGACTAGTAGGGCGATCTAAGGGTGCATTTTTATCATTTTTTGTCGGACAGGCTTTGCTTCAGGATATACTGCTAGATGATGGACCACAATTTATGGATCGAGCCCAGGCATGCCTGCATAGCTCCATGCAAAATTAACTTTCCGTTCTCTTAAGAAGGCTACTAGGAGCTCTTGTTTGTCTAATAATAAGGACTCTGCATAGAATGTGATGTATGGTGTCTACTCTATTCCTAGGTTGACTAGATTGCATTTTTATGCTAGGATCATTGATTTTTCCTAATGAAGAGCTCTGAGAGCAAGATTGAATCTCCCATCCTTGGGAACCTCAGAGAGGTTTTCATCATTGGATGCATCCTTTCTTTTTACTATTTTTAGGTCAGAGAGTGCCACAGTGTGGTTTTCACTCAAGGACCTAGAGATTATTCTTAATTGTTCACTTTTGTGACTGAGGAATTCAATCATTTCCCCATAGTATGCATGTGTATCCAGCTCGATGATGAACCCTGATTTGTGATCCCCACATGAAATATTATCTCATAGTCCCATGAGTTCTGAGAGTGCCTCATTGTTTTTGAATGTGTCTAGAATTGGTGGTCCTCAATGGTCATAATCGATGAGTTGTGGGTAGACTAGACAGATTTCATGGTTTTGGTTTTTAGATGCATAGGATAAGGTACTAATCATAAAGAGTGAGGAGTTCACAAAGAGCATTGGTATGTCAATTATGGGATCCTTGTCATCACTACTACTACAAACGTCAGTTATGTCAAAAGTGAAATTGTCTATGATGTGGCCAGTGGATATAGGTAGGTGAAGTTCAACTGGTGTTGGTTTATGGGGAGTCTTGACTACTTTAACTGGGGGACCTCATCCACGTATGGTTATTCTCAGAGGGGTACATCTGAGCCCAATATTTCTCATTTGTATCTTATGAATGAGGGGTATTATAAGCCTGTTGTTGTTTTGTCCCAGTTTCTAGTTTCTATCATAGCCCATTGTGAGCATCATTTGCAAACCTTTGCTTCTGTCATCCATTAGTAGATTAGCTGCTGGTCTATTATCTTGGTATAGGAGATGAGATGGGTCCTCCTCTATGACTTCTTGGCCAAGATCCCCTCAACTTCTAAAGTTGGGATTTTCTTTAGGGGATATTTGAGATGTGGAGGCTTCATTTGATTTCGAACGTCCTCATGATCTAGGAGATTGTGGTAACTCTCCTACCACAAAATAAATTTTGGGAATCGTATAGTTTCTGCAACCATTGTCTTGGATGATAACTTTGATATCAGAGATGGTGGGGATGGTGGGAGTGGCAGGTGTCTCTATTGCAGAAGTGGAAGGGAGAGTGACTGGATCAATGTATGGTGTCAATGTTCCATCATTTTTAGGCACCTGAGGCATTTTGTAGTATTTTGCCTCTAGGTTCTTGTAGTAGGAGAATGGTTCCAGATCTCCATGGATGGTGGCCTCTTGTCCTTCATATCTAAATTTGACACATTGATGGAAGGTTTATGCTAATGCTTGCATTTCATGGATCCACAGATGTCCCAGGAGAATGTTATAAGGCAAGTCGAGGTCCAGGACCTAACAGGTGGTTTCCATGATAGCTGGCCCTACTTGAATAGGAATTTGGATTGTGCCTTGGTACACTCTTTCTTCATCATCATATGCTTTGATTGTAATACCTTTACCTTTTTCGATGGAATCCTATGATATTTTCAGGTTCTTAATGAGCTTGAGGGAACAAATATTCAATCATGCACCTCCATCCACCAAGACTCTTTTGACTTTATTTTTTTGCACTAGGACCTCTAAATGGAGTGCACGGTTGTGAGATGGTTGAGTGGGAAAGTCCTGGTCAGAGAATGTAAGGAGATTCGGAGTGATGATGTTTCCGACCATAGCTTGGAATTGTTCCGCATCAAGATCTACAGGGATGGTTGATGAAGCCAATGCTTCTTCAAGGATTTTCTTGTGGGCAGATGAAATTTTTAACAACTCCATGATGGAGATTTGTGTTACAGTTATTTTTAGCTGATCAAGGACATTTTATCTGCTGGGAATAGATCTAGGGTTGGGTGCAGGTGTTCTATTTGGCTAAGATGATCTTGCAATAGTAATTTTTCCACCTCTTGTGGTGACTCCACAATCAGCATGGGCTCCTTTGATAGTGATGGTAGCACAATAATCATCTAGGGATGTGATGACATGGTCGTACACATGATTGATGCTTTTGAATGTTCCCTTCCCCTTGTCATTGTTATGGTTCCCTTTATTGTTATGGTTAGGAATGGGATTTGTGTATATTTTGAGGTTTTGATTTCCTATTGGTTTTTCCACATTTATAATCCTTTGATCATTGAGGTCTTGAACTAGGTTCTTTAACCTCATGCAACTGTTAGTGGTGTTCCCTTTGATTTTGTGGAAGTCATAGAGCTAATTTTCATTGTACAATGGAGGTTTAACATCTAGTTCTTGGTAGTTCTCATAAGTAGGAGCTTCGATGAGGTTTTCATTTATCAGTTTCTTCATGATGACTTTGAGTGGTTCCCCAAGGGTGGTGTACTTTCATTTGGGAGAGTTCTTGTTTCGTTGGGGTGGTCCACTTTGATCGTTGATGTTATTGATTGCTTTATTGTTTGGTTGTTGTGTTTTTATGTTCACTTGATGGTTGTTTTGATGATGGTTTTGGATATTTTGTTGTGGTGTAGGTGTGTTTTTCCAAGGGGCACTGATGATAACTTTGGCATTGATGACACCATTGTTGGTAAGATTTTTTTTCTTTCCCATGTGTGAGGTTTATCATTGTAACTGGTGGATGGGTGATTGTTCTATTGTTTAGGATATGTAGTTGATCCTCTAGGTTGTGTCATAAAGACTCATTTGATGTTGAGCACCTTGGAAATCAATAGGTCATATGCGGTCATACCTTGACTTTGAGATGGAATGTCAAGGCTACGTTGAGGTTGGATATGATAGTGCACACTTGTTGTTCCTCAGGCATGACCCATTTGCTACGATTGGCCTCGGATTGCCATCGTTGTAGGAATGGAGTGAATGATTCATTCTTACCTTGTTTCAGAGCTGATAGTTCCTCTAGATTGAAATCCATAGCAATATTACATTTGTAGTTTTTGATGAATGCATCCATGATTTCTTGAAATGTTTTAATTCCTATAGGTAGGTGAGAGAACCATTCCATGGCATGGCTAACCAAACTCCTAGGAAATAGCTGCATCAGATAGGTATTGTCATACATGACTTCCATGTAATGAACCTAAAATTCCCTAATGTGATCTTTAGGGTTTCCCGTACCATAGTATTTATCAAATTTGGGGATCTCAAATTCCTTTGGGAATGGTTTCATTGCAAGGCTCATGTCGAACAGATAAGGGCACAAGTTGTTGGGGGTTTTCGTGGTTTCCCCTGATTGAAGGTTGAGCACTTGTTGTGAGAGCAACCTGATTTGTGTTGTCGCATCATTTTGTGGATCAGGGGGTGGGATGAAAGTGTTCTGAGGTGGTTCAACTATGGGTGGAATTGGTGGATTGGTTGGTATGTTGATGGATGGTGTTTGCATATTCTATTGAGCCAAGTATGCTTGCAATTGATACTAAATCAACAACACTTGTTGTTGGTCCTGTTGCTGCTATGCTATTAGTGCTTTTTGCTGAGCTTGTTGTTGCACTTGTTGTACCAACAACACTTGTTGTTGTACCAACAATGCTTGTTGTTGTACCAACAATGCTTGTTGTTGTACCAACATCACTTGTTGTTGGGTGGATAATCGAGCTGCTTCTTATTGTTCTTGGTATTGTTTCAGTGCTTGTTGATATGCTTGGTCCTAAGCCCCTTGTTGTTGTGTGAGATATTGGGCTTGTGCTTGTGCTTATGCTTGTGCTTGCACTTGAGCTTGAGCTTGTTGGGCTTGGTATTGAGCTTGGGCTTGATCTTGAGCATGGGCTTGGGCTTGAGCTTGAGCTTGAGCTTGAGCTTGGGCCTGAGTAGCAGCTTGTGCAATCTGTGTGGCTTGAGCAACAACTTGTGCAATATGTGTGGCTTGAACGACTTGTGCATCTTGTGCAGCCTAAGTGGCTTGTTGTTGTTGTTGTAATAAAGCTTGGTCTTGTGCATCCTGTTGTGATTTTTGTGCTTGTAATGCATCTTGGGCAGCTTGATCAGCTTGCATGGCTTGAGTGGTTTGCTGAGTAGCTACTTGTGCGGCTTGTTGTTTTTGTACTTGTTGGAGTTCCTTTTGATAAGTAGCTTGTTGAGCAGCTTTTAACACAATACTGTTCTGGATTGATGTATTTGAGATTAGTGGCGGTGGTGGTGGAGGTGAATTCAGAATGGTGCTTTTTATGGTGATGAGAAGCATCGTCGTGTTGATGGTTGGTGTTTGAGTGGTGGATGGTGAGATCGATATGGTTAGTCCTTGAGAGACCATGTTTTGAGGGATGGTAGATGATGTGTTGGTTGCTTGTGCTATGGGGATGGTTTCCATCTATTGTTGCGATATCAATGGAAAGGGGGGAGGATTTGGTTTGAAAAGAGATTAAATTAATCAAGGATAATTAATTTAATGAGATGTTAGCTGATGTGAAAAATTTGACTTAGATTTATGGATTGATTTAAATCAAATATGAGAAGAATATGATTTCATGATTAATTAAATAAATATTTTTTATTTCTTTAACTAAGGAGACGAAGTTAGATTAAATCAAATAAGGTTTTAATTTAGTTAATTTAATAAGATGACTCTAGGGATTTAATCAAATAAGATGAATTATTTAATTAAACATGGACATAGGGCTAATCAGATCAGATAAATTGATTTAATTAACAAGAAATAATGACTTAATTAGATAAAGTGGTTTATTTAATTAAGAGAGGAAAATTGATGAATTTAATCAAATAAAGGTATTCAATTAAATGGTTAGATCGAAGGATGGTTTAAGATGAAATGGTGTTAGTAGTCAGGATCAGATGTGTAATGTCAATTAGTACATTTTACGTGTCTACAATAGGTATTAAGATGGTAAAATGATGTGTACCTGAACATGCAAAAGGTTCTTTTTTCTGGCCTCATTGAGGACTCATTCCCCTAGTGGTGAATGTGTTGGTTTTTTTTCCATTACACCCTTGGAACTATCTAAAGAGTAGCGAGCTCCTATAATAAGGAATTCTCAAGAGGAATAGCCAACTTAACAAGTGAAAGCTTTGAATATTTTCACTCCTTCACTTAAGGCTCTGTGGGACCTAGGAGGGTGTTCCTAATTGTGTTCCATTTGATTTTCTTAGTGAAGAACACATCAAATCAAAGATCAATTCCTATAAGGGGTAAATAACATAATTCACCAAAAGGTTGGCTAATCTTTTAGCAATTAGCTGTTAATTCACTAGTAATAGAGAAATATTTCAAGTACATGCCTCATGATCAAGAAATTTTAAATGATCTATGTTCTAATTCTGAATCCATGATTTGGTATAATATTATTATCCTTCAAATTGCAAATAACATTAACAAATAGATTAGTGTCTCATTGATTGGGCAATGGAGTCACACATCTAACAATCAGTAATTTATAGAAATTATTTAACTCTAAAAATTTTAGACTATTTTCATAATGCCTTACATTATGAAAACTCATTATTCCTAAAGCATTACTTCTTACTAGATCCTTTATAAATCCTCACAAATTCATGACCTCATTAAAGCATTTAATTGATTCTTTGAACCAAGGAGAAAACAAGGGAATACATTCAAACAAAGTATTTGATGATGAACAAAATATTCTTGATATTTCATCCAAAATTTGCAAAGAAATTTATAGGAGAGTAGATGATTTATGCATAATATTTGTCTCGATATCAGTAATTCTATAAAACTATTTTAAGATTTGCATATGCATAACTCAAATCCAAGACAATTTGACTATTCTATTCATTGACATTTTCCCTAATTTCTACCCTTTGTGTATACTAGACTCAAAGATTAAGAAAACTAGAACCCCTACAAATGAGCCATGACATCCATTTTATAATGCAAGGGGAGCAAACAAGCTTCTGGCTAAAAATGCAAATTACATTTCTAAAATGTTTCATTTTAGCTCGAATTTGGGTTGCATTTCAAAATCTCCCACATCTTGAATTTGCAATCACATGTTGAAAATGGGGAAGAAAAAATCTGTAACCACCATCAAGAAGGGAAATACAAAGTACCACCAAAATTACCTTTAGCTACCAGCTAGGCCACATATCCAATGTCCACATCACCAAGAAATTGCACAATTAGCATGAAAAAACCCAAAAAAAATACCACCTATGGAAAACAGGAGTGACCACCACAATAATTTGTCAAACAAAAAAAAATTTCCATCCACACATAGCCTCTTCATTGAACAAAAAACCTACCACCAACACCAAGCAGACGGTACATGTGCCCACTTCGCATTGTCACAAGAGATGGAGAAGAAATTGCTACTCCTTCCTCGTCCTCATCCTTCCCAGGAACAAACCCATCTCTCCCACTTGGAGTCTTGATAGCCAATGGTGAAATAGATAACACCTCCATCCCTGGGATTGCAACTCAACCCATTGTCATGAGGTAATGTTGATAGCCAAATTCTACCTCTATTTCACTTTTTTATGGGCTATCAGTGACATCAATTGGTGAATTCTATCATTTGAAGGAACCGCATCCATACCTAACCTTCTTGCAAGCTCCAGAGGAAAACTATTCAGGTTCCTTACTCTTCTCCTCCGTCTTCTCAGTAGTAATTCCTTGGTATTGTAGCCTCCTGCTACATCGAGAAGGAACACTCACGAGCCTTTTGGCTGGGGATTTCTCTTCTGCAATTGGAACATGTTCACTCATCTCGTGCCTAGAGACATCGCCAAATTTTTTTGTGTGGTGAGTATGGACAACCTCCTTACAGGTACCTCAAACTTGACACACTTACTCATTTTCAATGCTTGGTAATCTCTCAAGCTCACAATTGAGAACTCTTGGCTCTGCACAAATTTATAAGGATGATAAATACAAAATGCAATAGTGAAAGTGACAACCACTTCATTTGTATTTATCGAGCAATTTTGATGATGTTTACTCATCAATGTGGGTGTCACACACTCAAGGGATTAATTAATGGATTCCATCAATCCCTTCATCATTAACAACCCTAATACTTGGAGATTTGAAAATCACTCCACAGAATGGATGGGAATTAAATCTTCACATGCATAAGGACTTGATTCGATCATTTATGAGGAGAGTGCAACATTAATCCTTCAGTGGTTGCAGAACAAAAATGGCTATCATATGCATGTGTTGTCAATTTTAAATATACTTCGTTGATCTGGGAGTGAGATGGACAATTAAGTGGCATAGATACAGTCAAATTGGGTTTGAAACTTAAAACCACAACTCATCTCCTTTTAGCCAATAAAAAAATCTAACTAGGCACCAAGTCACTCATCCCATGAGATTCGCTTTGCTTCATACTATGGTGGAGAACACTACATGTAACCATTTTGTGCACCTCGCAAGTTGTTGGGCATGCATTAATCATGCACCAGGAGGTGTGTGATGAATGTCAAGGATTAAATCAAAATCCATCATTATAGCCATCGATTTCATCGCCATCGGTTATCAGGAGTTAGTACAAGGGTTAAGCTCCATACGGAAAGGGCACACGTCAGCATCTCGCAGGCCTCACACACTTCAAGACAACTCTTCATTAAAGCCCATATGGTGTGTGATGAATGACAAGGATTTAATCCTTAGATCCGATAGTGCCTGTTCCTCCACACACTTAACATTCGTCATAAAGGGAACCCTAATTAGGCCAATGATGACAAGACCCTTAAGGGGCTGACTTAAAATTTTGTAAACATTATTCACCCAACTTAGGAAAAATGTGGCGTGGGATGAAAAACACGGTGACCATTTGTCCTTACTGAAGGGGTCAGTAACCTAATATGTTTGAAGGCTTAGGTTATGACTTACATAATCGGGAACCGAAAGGAATAGGTCATCATAAAATTATAAGAATAGAGGGTTTTTTTGAATATGATGCTTATGAAGTTAGGGCTTGCAACCCAAAACAAATGGCCCAACTTAGGTTATAGAACATTGGAAAATCATGATCGAATTATGATTTTCTCAAAATCTTGCAAGATTTTTAAAAGCTCCATTAGTGGCTCATGCCCGGCGACATATACCCCCAGTGGATATACCAAGAATCCAGATCTCAGGTTGAAGCAGACCATGGTAGAAACACAAAAACCTAGGAGCTTTCCCAGACAAAGAAATCAAACACACTAAATCAAACCTATGTATACTGTTTACAGAATTATACAATACCATTTATTCTCAGAAGCCCCTTTTAAACAATTGGCTTCGATCTTCAAATTGGAGGCCTATGGCCCCCCAAAATTTAGGATTGATTCTTTCCTCTACCAAAAATTTTGTCCTTTTGTGCTGGTAATGGATCAACTTGTATAATGTGTCATTCCACACAACTAGCATCATCAATTCCACTTACTGCAATGCTTCCCTATTCATTTTCCTTTTCCACTAGAGGCTCATCAAATTGAATTGGGAAAATAAAACATTCATACTCCATATTGTCATACATTACATCACCAAATTCAAATTTTTCATCAAATTGGAATCCTTCATAAACACTTTGGCTTATACTTGGCCAATCCTTGATAAGATTAAGGAAGAAAAATATAGAATCAGGAATACCTTCAGTTTTCTTGTCATGAGTGTTGTCATGGGATGATAGAAGTTCCATGATAAGATCCAGAAGATAGGTAGTATATGCAAAGAAATCAAGTGCAACTTCATGTTGATTAACATCATACCTCTAGTTTTCCACACCTTTGATTTTCTCTCCACATGGAACAAACAATTTTTCAATGCTAGCATGCTTTGCAAACTCATCAAATGGCTTCATCTCATCAATACACAATGATGTTGCTCTGATATCAATGCATACATCTTGGTGTACCATTTGGCCACCCAAGGATGGGTTTCCTTCTATGTTAGTACAAATATCATCATTTGGAATGTGTGTGGTTGACACTGCAACCAATTTTTCAAGCACATGACCAAGTACCATGGGAAAACCAGCATAATCATCTACATCTCCCCTGATAGTGATGTATTCAAGACTGTCATTATAGTCTTCAACTTCTTCACCATGTTAGTAGTTATCACATTCAAATATCAACAAATTTGAATTATACTCTTGGTGTTTTCCAGGAACAATTTACTCATCCACATGTTGGAAAGTTAATCTACCAACGTTTGTGCCACCAAATTCCCCATACAAATGGTAAGCTGTTAAGTCAGATTTAACATCTTCAAAGGCAAAGCCACAAACTTCAATACCAATTTGGCTCTTGTTTGTACCTTCTCCAATATATTCTCCAGTAGTATTTTCCACAAACTCATCAGGGTTTTCCACAAAAATGGGATTACTCCTACACTAGTAAGATTCATCATTTATAACCTCACTCTCTAATGTTGGTTCATCAAATAAAGGATTCTGTCATATCCTCATGGTTTTCACATATACCCCTCCCTCTTCAACATGAGGATCTTAATCTCTAAGATCATCAGTGCTTTCAAAATTAGTATAGTCACTTGAGGAGAAAATAGAGACATTTTCAACATCCTCTTCACCATTTGTATTCAAAACTATTGATCCACATTAAAAGAATTCTTCCAATGAAGAGGATTGTTCACTTCCATGCAAGTGCATTCTTTCAGAGCTATCAATGTGTTCTCTACTAGAGGAAAGAGGCTCAACTTCAATATCATAAGAGGAATTGTAATCAATAGAGGATCGACCAAGTTCAATTTCATCACCTTGGTCATGGATTTGGTCATGGATTTGTAATCAATAGAGGATCAACCAAGTTCAATTTCATGTAAGATCTATGTAATTTCATAGAGCTTACATGAGGATGTGGGATTCCTCTTTGCATGTCTTGCATTTTTTCATGGTATAAGACATCCTAAGGATGAAAATCATGCACTATCTCCTTGTCCTCATACTCTACATCTTCATCCCCACCATTACTACAAGAGCCTCCCTCTATGTTCCTTGTGAAATGACAATATTCATTAACCAACTGTTGACACTTTGATACATCCCTTTGATTTGCTAATATTGACCTTTGCTTCTCCTCACCATGAAAACTACTGATATCACTCTGAAGTGATATTTGTCTTGTTTATTCATCCTTATTCTCCTCTATAACCCTTATCCATTCCCCTACTTGGCCCAAGTTGTGAGGTTTCAATTCCTTCGGTAAAGTGCTTAATCCTAATTGATACATGTCACAAAACAAATCAGTACATATAGAATCATTTGGTCTGAGATCCTTTGGTATCTCTAATAAGGTTTCCATAAATCTAGAGAACAAGTCATAGGGTGATTCCCCTTGATACATCTTCATTTCATGTAAGCTCTTAGCTGAGAATCCCTGATCAACTTTACCTTGTTCCTATGAGATTTTAGCTTGAGTCTTTGGATAATTCCCACAATGTGACAATGGGGAAACTGGTGTGATAAGATTCTTATCCTCTTGGCTCATACTTCTTTTAGTTGATCTACAAGCTGCACCGACATGATCATGATTAGAATTATCAGCCTTAGTTGCTGCAAATCCTTTCATTATTAAATACTTCAAATTGTTTTCAATATCCATTTCCATTTTGTATGCTTGATGCAATGTGTTAGGCTCTTTTTCTCTCAAGAGGTAACTCATCCTTTTGTCAAATGCACCCAGATAAACTACTAAACACTCTGCATCATTTGGTCTTATGCGTGTAGGGATCTCTCTTACTACTTTTGAAAACTTGAGATTGGAAAAAGGAACTAACTCATCCACATGTTTCTCCATACTCATGAATTTTTGTCTAATTAGGACTGGGTCAACCCTTTCTCCAAATTGTTCCATGAGCATTTCCTTAAATTCTTCCCATGAATTAATTGAGGAATATGGTAGATAAGAGAACTAATCTCTTGCATCTCCCCTCAAGGATTGAACAAACAATTTCATGACAACATCTTTGAAGTTCACTTCATAATCTCCCATCATATCAACAAACTCTTTCATATGTTTGTTTGTTGATTCAGATTTGTCACCATTAAACTTTGGTATCATGTCTTTGACCTTTGGTGGTAGAAAATTTGGATAACCACAAATGTTATCAAAGCTAATGGCTCTGTACCTCTCAATACTAAAATTCCCTTGTTGTGAAAAAGGTTGTCCATTATGTACAATTGCATTTACATCCACACTAGAAGTTGCAACTTGATAATCCATCCTTACTCCTTAAAAGAGAGTTAAGAAATTTACCATGCAACTACACAATGTTACACCGATTCCTCTAACAACTATGATCCTAAGCCTTTATAATGTACAATTTCTACAAATTTTAGAATTTTGCAATAGTTGACTATCCTTTTCCTTTAAATCTATAGATCTAAAAATTTGATACAAGCTTTATCAGGTTCTTTAGTTAGAGTCGCCACCTTCTATTATGGAGGATTGAACTTCAAATTAGGTGAAGTTTCTTTAGAAATAGAATATTCTCTAGGTTGTCTTCCACAACAGAGTCATTTCTAGATCTTTCAAACTTTATTGCAATCAAGTTTTCTACCAAGTTCAAGAATTTATCAATATTTGAGCAAGATGTTCAGATTTACATCACCATTTGACTCTGCAATACAAGTATCTATATTTGGAGACTGGAGAATTTCCCTAGCAGAGTCACCATTTTGTTGGTGTTTTTTCCAATACACCCTTGGAACTCTCTAAAGAGTAGCTAGTTCCTATAATCAAGAATTCTCAAGAGGAATGGCAAAATTAATGAGTGAAATCTTTGAAGATTTTCACTCCTTCACTTCAGGCTATGTGGGACCTAAGAGGGTGTTCCTAATTTTGATCGATTTTATTTCCTTAGTTAAGAACACATCAAATCACAGATCGATTCCTATAAGGGGTAAATAACATAATTCACCAAAAGGTTGGCTAATATTTTAGCAATTAACTATTAAGTCACCAGGAATAGAGAAATACTTCAAGTACATGCCTCATGATCAAGAAATTTTAAATGATTTATGTTCTAATCTTGAATCCATGATTTTGTATACTAGTATTATCCTTCAAATTGCAAATACCATTAACAAATAGATTAGTGTCTCATCGCTTGGGCAATGGAGTCACACATCTAACAATCAATAATATAGAAATTCTTTAACTCTAACAATTTTACACTATTTTCATAATTCCTTACATTATGAAAACTCATTTTTCCTAAATCATTACTTCTTACTAGATCCTTTATAAATCCTCACAAATTCATGACCTCATTAAAGCATTTAATTGATTCTTTGAACCAAGGCAAAAACAAGGGCATACATTCAAACAAAGTATTTGACGATGAACAAAATATTCTTGATATTTCATCCAAAATTTACAAAGTGATTTACAAAAGGAGAGTAGATGCTTTATGCATAAGATTTTTTTCGATATCACCAATTTCTATAAAAGTATTTTAAGATTTACTCAAAATGAAAATTACATTTCTAAAATGTTTCATTTTAGCTCGAATTTGGGTTGCATTTAAAAATCCCCCACATGTTGAATTTGCAATCACATGTTGAAAATGGGGAAGCAAAAATCTGTAACCACCATCAGGAAAGGAAATGCAAAGTATCACCAAAATTCCCTTTAGCTACTAGCTAGGCCACATATCCAATGTCCACGTCACCAAGAAACTGCACAATTAGCATGAAAAACCCCAAAAAATAATACCACCTATAGAGAAGAGGGGTGACCACCATAGTAATTTGTCAAACAACACAAAATTTTCCATCCCCTCACCACCTCTTCATCGAACAAAAAACCTACCACCAGCACCAATCCCACGATACACATTCCCACTTCGTATTCTCACAAGAGATGGAGAAGAATCTTGTACTCCTTCCTCATCCTTGTCCTTCCCAGGAACAAAACAATCTCACCCACTTAGAGTCTTGAGAGCCAATGGTGGAATGGAAAACACCTCCATCCCTGGGACTACAAGTCGGCCCATCATCATGAGGTAATACCGATAGCCAGATTCCATCTCTGTTTCACTTTCTAATGGGCTATCAGTGACATCAATTGGTGAATTTTGTTGTCCAAAGGAACCGTGTCCATACCTAACCTTCCTCCAAGCTCCAGAGGAAAAATGTGCAGGTTCCTTACTCTTCTCCTTCATATTCTTAGCAACAATTCCTCATAGGCCTTTTGGCAGGGGCTTTCTCTTCTACAATCAGAACATGTTCACTCATCTCATGCCTAGAAGCATCGCCAGGAAAATTTTGTGTGTTGAGTCTAGACGACCTAACTATAGGTACCTCGGACTTGACAGATTTACTCATTTTCAATGCTTAGAAATCTCTCAAGCTCATAATTGAGAACTCCTCACTCTGCACAAACTTAAAAGGATGCTAAATACAAAATGCAATGGTGAAAGTGACAACCACTTCATCCATATTTATCAAGTGATTATGATGATGTTTACTCATCAATGTTTGCATCACATGCTCAAGGGATTAATTAATGATTGGCATCAATCCCTTTACCATTAGCAACCTAGGTGTTTGGAGATTTGCAAATCGCTCCACATAATGGATGAGAATTAATTCCTTGCATGCACAAGGACTTGATTCGATCATTTAAGAAGAGAGCACACCACTAATGATTCAATGTTTGTAGAACAAAACTGGATATCATATGTGTGTGTTGTTGATTTTGAATATACACTGTTGATCTTGGAGTGAGATGGACAATTGAGTGGCCCATATATAGTCAAATCGGGTTTGAAAACCCAGAACCATAGCTCATCACCTTTCATCCAATAAGAAAAATATGACTGGCTGGCAAGTCACTCGTCCCATGAGATCTGCTTTGCTCCACACTACGGTTGAGAACACTACGTGTCACCATTTTGTGAACCTCACAAGTTGTTGGGCGGAAATTAATCATGTACCATGAGGTGTGCGATGAATGACAGGGATTGAATTGCAATCTATCACTACAACCATCTATTTATCGCCATCAGTTATCAAGCACCAGTACAAGGGTTAAGCTCCATATGACAAGGACACACGTCAGCATCTCACATGCCTCGCACGCTTTAGGATGACTCTTCATTAAAGCCCACATGGTGTGCGATGAATGATAGGGATTTAATCCTTAGATCAGATGGTCCCTATTCCTACACACACTTAACATTAGTCATAAAGGAGGCCCTAATTAGGCCAATGATGAAAAAACCCTTAAGGGTGTTGACTTAAAATTTTGTAAACATTAGTTGCCCAACTTAAGAAAAATGTGGCGTGGGATGCAAAACACGGTGGCTATTTGTCCTAACTAAAGGGGTCAGTAACCCGATGTGTTTGAAGGCTCAGGTGATGACTTACATAACTGGAAACTGACAGGAATAGGTAACCATAAAATTATAATAATGGAGGGTTTTTTGAATATGATGCTTATGAAGTTAGGGCTTGCAAACCAAAAAAATGGCCCAACCTAGGTTATAGAACATTGGAAAATCATGATCGAAGTATGATTTTCTCATAATCTTGCAAGATTTTTAAAAGCTCCATGATAATAAGTCCCTCTTAGGGTTTTGGGAAATCAGTTTCAAGATCTTGTTCTTCAATTTATGCACTCCCAAATCACAGGTGTTCATCTCTTGAAAGTTGAAAATAATTTATGTAGCTTAGTTTTCATGATCTTGCAAGAAAAATTACAAATTTTACAACTTTGCAACTTTGAAAACTTTTTCTCTCCACTTGATCTTCAACCTAAAACTTGCAATCACACATCAAAGAGGAGAAAAATGTTGATTGTTAGGGAATAGGGTTTTTCCTTGGTCAAAACCCATTTTTGTAATTAAACCTTATGATGAAATAATGAAACATGAACTTGAAACATGAAACAATGATACCTTGAATGACAAATCAGCAATCTAGAATGAAGTGGCCTTAACGAATGTAGAAATTGATCACAACACTTGATATGAAACAACACCTTGAATGTACTTGAGTTCTATCTCCAATGCTACATCACCATATGAGCCCAACAACATGCATGATTCCTTATGCCTTTGACATGTTGAAATGACCTCTGGTTGCTGCAATAAGCTTCGATAAATATTCCCTTGAGTGCCTTCTTGAATGCTCTTGTGAACTCTTGACCTCATAAATTTTCTATTAGGACTTGAATACTTGAAAGCTTAGATCTTCTAGGATGAAACTATGTGAAATAACCTTATATTTATACTTAACTTAAGGCTAAATCCCAAAATTCAAATAACAAAAGATGACATCATATCTAGGATTTGAAATCATTAAAATACTGCCAAAAACACATCCCAAGGAGGATTTCCTAAGTTAGTGAGGACCCATTCACGATAGGGAAAATGAAACCTAGGATACTCAACTAGGACATGTTTTGAGGATATGAAATGATATGCAAAAGGTGGGTCCTAGGACCTAGGAAGGACCCATTCACCAAGTGGAAAATGGGTCCTCGATCAATAGACTAGGAATCATTCCTTGCAAAATTAAGTGTTATGTAATTTCATTTAATAGTTTTGGGTTTTATCCTTCAAAAAATGTAATAAATTAGGCTTGTATTTGACCTAAAGGGGATAATTAAGCTCAAATTAACCTCAAATAATTAATAAATCCCTAGATTAGTGTAAAAGTGTAAAGAAAAAATTTAAAACACCCTAGATAAGGCACAATTAATTTCATTTTATCATTAATTATTCATTCCTAGATTATGTGAGGAAAAGGGATACTTTTTCCGTTACTACATTTTTCCCCCACTTTATTGAGAGTGTGACCCCTCATCAAACTCACACTAAATTAGACATTAAAGACACTTATGTATGCATCAATAACAAAGATAAAACATCATACAATATCAAAGACCAAGAAAATGAAGGATCAAGCTTTTATCGTCCCAACATGATGTTGAATGCGACTGTTTATCCAAAAAGAGAGGGAAGGATCAAGCTTCGACTATCCAATGTAATATGGAACATGTCTAAGATATTTGTCGAAAAGTGTTCACAAATAGAACTCGATGTACACTATGCAAACAACAGATGTGCTCACTCTAGGGTAGTGGAACCTTAGGCTTTCCACTAGGTGAGTATCCCAAAAGGGTGGCAAAAGAGAGAATCATATTAGGATCCCATATGATTTTAAAGTTATCCTCTTGGAAACTTCAATAAGGCACAACATTACTAAATGTTTATGAATATTATTTCTATAGGTTTTTGTTTAAGGGTATCTTGCTTCATTTGTGTAAGTTCTTCTTCTTAGGAGCCATAGTGCCTAATGTCTCCAAGAAAGGACAAGTCAAAAATATAATATTTCCACTTATGGAATGCCTTGCTTCACATCATGCCACTAAGGGAAATCATACGCTTAGAAATATCACACTCTTGGAGGACATCAAACCTAATGAAACCACAAGAAAAGGACACATTACAAGAAGAAAAAAAATGAGACCATAAAAAATGCAGAATGTTGAAAGATATTATCAATGTATGCCTCCACTTTAAAGCGGTTGCTAACACCATTATTGTGAGAAATCACTTTAAAGTAGCCAATGTTTAATCCTAAGACATGAGAGCTTCCTTAGAAATCCCTATGCCAAGTCATATATTTCTGAAATAAAGCTACACTAAGAAAAAGGAGAGAGGGGTTGCCCCTAAAATTACATAAGGGATTTGTGGACTCAGGGTCAGTATATCTTTGCTACAATATTTTTATAGAGATAAAAAATGTCATCATTCCCCAAATACTCATAGAATTGAAAGAATGACATATAAAAAGTGAAAAAAATAAAAATCCTTTCAAGTCAACATGGAAGAGAAAAATTTCTTGACTCCTTGCATCATCCACAAAAGGAAAACACAAGATAAATGAAAAGATAAAATTGTTTACGACATAGAGAAGAATGCAGGTACATATATAGGAATGCACAAAAAGAGAGACAGAGATATACATAAAAAAAAATCATTGGGGATCACATTACACACATGCAATCACAAAAAAGAACATGAAAAAAACCAATGCAAAAGACTAGTAAGGCACATGTGAGTCAACCTATACTGGGTCATCTGCATCCCAATCTTAGTTGATATAAATGGAAGGTGGAAAACTAGCCAAAGGGACAACAAAAAATGCCAAAACTAGGACAAGGCTAACCAACCCCTTTCCCCCACTAAGTGTAGGACAAGGATGAGCTGAGATAGGTGATGAGAATGAGATCCTTGCAATAAAGAGAATGATTTGGAATAAATGTATAGCATATAATAGTGAGAATGGTAGGATCCTACAACTATTACGTGGCAATGAGAAAAAGGACATGCTATGTGATCACTTGGTAACAATCATCATCATCAAAGTAAAAATCATTCAATATCAATTTTAATGCACGACACTCACTAGCAAGATTCCCAAGAGCTATGATATGCACAATAATTCATGTTTTTCTTAGGTATGCTTCTGATACTATGAGGTGGAAATTTAATCCAACTTTTTTTAAGGAGTTTCTCCATCTTTTGTTCAATTTATGTTTGAGTATATGAGAATGGAATTTTTTTGAGTTCATAAGGTTTTTGTTGCTTTCTTGATTGACTAATTTGTTGAGGTTTATATAGAGAAGGACGGCCTGAGACAATCCTATCATTCTTATGAGACATAATTGGTTGTTCTTTAGGAATGAGGACACTTACGTTAAGAGGAGGATCTTGATATCTTATTCATTTGGTTTGTTCAATAGCAATTTTCTCTAAAATTTTATGAATTTCATGCTCATTAGTTATGCCACATCCATGGTTGGTTAAAATCTTAAAGACTTGGTCATAAGTCTCTTCTAGGTTGATAGGAGTGTTGGTAACTTTGTTAAAATAATATGAATGAGTATGTACTTGATTAGAGGAGCTAAGTTTAGGATTAGTTTATGACTCAATTTCAGGATGCAAAATTCTAAAAATCTCAAGTTGTGTTGGTTGTTTCATAGAAGGATAGAAAGATGCATTATTCTCAAGATTCTCAAGGCAATCATTTATGAATTCATTCATGCTAACATCATCTTCTCCAATGATGTCAACTTCAAGAGGAAACTCATTAGAAGTTGGGTAAGAATGATTAGATTGAATTGAATTAGGATCATTTCCAAAAACACAACTTGAAACATCAACCAAAGAGAATAAAGACTTCCACAAATTGCTAAAAAACTTTTCCATTTTTAGTTTTTCAAATTTAAAACAAGGTAATTTGTTGATTACACTATACAACAATTTGAAAATAAAATGTTGTAAATTTAATTTAGAATTTAGACAATGCACTAAATGAACCAATTCAAGCTAGATTTAATGAAATGAATGATACAAAAAATCAATAAATTGAAATAGAGATTTTATAGAAACAAACATAAGCACAAAACTGAAGATTTCAATTTCTAGAAACGTAGATTTAGGTCTAATCAGGGACTCATTAACCCTAGGGATAATGGGTCCTAGATTAGGGTTTTGAAACTGATTTTTACATACTTTTAAGCCTTTCTAATGATTTTTAGATTTAGGTCTACTACAATAATTTTCATGTTTAGATTTTTGTAAATGCAATGTGAAATTTGAGTGAAAATTGTGATAAAATGATGACCTAAAACACCTAGTTTGATATGCAATTTTTTTTTCATTTTCAAATGCAAGTTTATGTGATGCAAAATGATTGATTTTTTTGTATTTTTCAGACTTAAAGAATGTAAAAATAATGTAATCCTAAAACCTTAGATGAGATGCAAATTTGAATGCAAACTAAAGACCCTAAATGAGATCCAATTCAATGCAAATGAATGCAATATCTAACCTAGGATGCAAAGGAATCCTAAAATCAGAAAACTACAATCCTTAAGACATCGGGTTCACCAAAATGATATGAAGGAAAAGGGGGTGGGAGCTTATCAAAACAATATGATAAAACACCACTACTTTTCACTAGTTATTTCATTTAATTATACATAGAAGAAAATAAAAAAACAAACCTAACTATTATAATAGTAAAAGGGTAGGTTTTAAAATGGTAAAATGATGTGTGCCTATTGCATAAAGTTATTTTTCTAGCCTCATTGAGGACTCATTCTCCTAGTGGTGAATTTATCCATATTAGGGTTCTGGAAAATTAGTTTTGAGATCATGTTCTTCAATTTATGCACTCTCAAATCCCATGTGTTCAACTCCTGAAATTCAGAAATAATTTTTGTAGCTTAGTTTCTGTGATCTTGCAAGAAAGATGACAACTTTTTCTCTCCACTTGATATTCAACCTAAAACCTACAATCACACATCAAATAGGAGAAAAATATTGATTGTTAGGGAATAAGGGTTTTCCTTGGTCAAATCCCATTTTGGTAATTAAACCTTACGATGAAATAATGAAACATGAACTTGAAACATGAAACAATGATAACTTGGATGAAATCTTTGATGGAAAATAACCAATATAGCATGAAATGGATTTAAGGAATGTATATCTTGATCACAACACTTGATATGAAACAACACCTTGAATGCAATTCAATTGGATCTTGAATGATACCTCAAAATATGAGCCCAATAATATACATGATTCCTTATGCCTTTGAAATGATGAAATGACATTTGATTGCTGTAATAAACTTCAATAAATTTTCCCTTGAATGCCTTCTTAAATGCTCTTGTGAACTCTTGACCTCATAAATATTCTATTAGGACTTGAATACTTGAAAGCTTAGATTTTCTAGGATGAAACTATGTGAAATAACCTTATATTTATACTTAACTTAAGATTAAATACCAAAATTCAAATAACATAAGCTGACATCAGATCTAGGATTTGAAATCACTAAAATGCTGCCAAAAACACATCCCAAATGGGGGGGGTCCTAAGTTAGTGAAAACCCATTCGCCATAGGAAGAATAAGTCCTAGCATACCCAACTAGGACATGTTTCGGGGATATGAAAAGATATGCAAAAAGTGGGTCCTAGGACCTAGGAAGGATCCATTCACCAAGTGGTGAATTGGTCCAAGATCAATAGCCTAGGAATAATTCATTGCAAAATTGAGTGTTGTGTAATTTCATTTAAGATTTTTAGGTGTTATCCCTCAAAAAATGTAATAAATTAGGCTTGTATTTGAATCAAAGGAGATAATTAAGCTCAAATTAATCTCGCATAATTAATAAATCCCTAGATTAGTGTGAAAGTGTAAAGAAAAACATTAAAACACAGTGAGCATTTTTGTAATATTGTATAACCGCTTATAATATCTTGTGAGCTAATCCTCACAGTGGTTTTTCCCTTCTTGGTTTTTTTCACATAAAAATTTGGTGTTCATGTGTTATGTGACTTTGATGATTTTTTCCTTTCTTACTAAAAAATTGAATATGCTATGTGTAATGAATGTTTAAATGTTTAAGTGGTTTCAACTCAAATTCTTATTCATCCCCCTCTCAATATTTTGGGTGTTCATCAATTGGTATCATAGCTTGGTTCCTTGGAAGGAGCTTAACTACTTGGGGGAGATCTTAGAGGTTGAAAACTTGGCTATTAGAAGATATCCTACTCCTCTAGAAGAGAATCCTACAATTGGATTCATAGAAGAAGATTGCATGGCTGGCATGAATGGAGAACCCAAAATATCTCTCTTGAAGATTTGAAAGAAAATGTCAAGGAAGTAGATGAATGCATCAGAAATTTGAGAGAACAAATACAAAAATTTAGAGAAAAACATAATGAGGTTAGTGACGAGTTGAAATAAGAAAATGAAATAATTGCTAGTACAAAAGTGCAAGTTGAAGAAGGAAAAATAGTTTAATAATTCTTGAATGCTAATGTAAGAAGAAAATTTGAAGAATTCTCAAAACTTGAACAAGAAGTTGTGAATTTGAGATAAAATTAAGCTTTGAAAAAGGAGAAATTTCAAAAATAGATCAGACACCAAATACTAAAAAGAATAATAATGAACAAAAGAAGATTGAAGACCAGAATAGCAATGAAAAACACGTCTAGAATTAGAAGAATGAAGTCAAAAGACCACCAATTAGACAACCAAATGTACAAAGGTGCCCATATTTTATGGTATTATGTTACTCTTGTAATAGATTTGGACATAAGGCTCCTGAATGTAGAAGTAGGAGAGAGGGGCCCAAAGTAGGGCATGTAAACTTTGGAGGTCCACATGGTAGTCCATATGGACCAAAAAATATTAAAAATTTTCCCACCATGTCACCCTGCAACTTATGCATTGGGCCTAATATTTTAAAAAAAAAATTAGAGCACCCTGCCACCTGTCAAGCACCATTTAGTCTAACCTATCCAAAATAGACCCATTTTTCCCTCCACCTAAAAGTGGAGCCCATCTGCCTCAATCAAAAACACATATAGGAACATTGGATTAGACAACTACATGTCCACAAAAGCCTCATCACCCTAAACAAATAGTTTAGTGCATTAATCGCTCATCACCTCATTTGTTACCTCCACTAACCAACTTTCCTTATGCATCCCTTCACATTTACTTAGATTGTCAAGTGTGTTATTCAGAGATCAAGGTTCATTCAATGCTCCAAATTCTTGCATATACCACTCACTATCATTCCTTTTGTTTACAAACATTCTCGAGTGTTCATTTGGTTTCACACCGATACTATTTCAGCTCTCCATGCTTCATTGTTTAGCTCTTCACGCTTCTTCATTTGGATCTGTACTCTCAAGAGCTCCCTTTCTCTTTTAGGTGAGGTTTCTAGCCTCACTCAGCCTATACCAGTGTCTTCAAATTTGATGATATTCTACCATGCACTTATTTTTTTCACAAAATTTTGTTGCAAAAATTTTTCTTTCAAAAAGATTAATAAAATGAAATGTGGGGAGGTTTTAATTGGTTTTATTTTCCCCTACACTGATCCATGCACTCCTAATCTTCTTTTCTTCATTGCATGATGTCTACTCTGCATTGTGCTTTTTGTATTTTCTTCCTTATATGAAATATGAAATGGGTTTGAGTGATTTAAATGGTTTTTAATTACTAGTAGACTTGTTCGATGAAATATGGAAAGAGTTTGAATTGTTTTCTTCCATGCACTTGTATTCATGTGTTCGTCATTAAACAAAATTTAACTCTACACTTTTCTTTTTACATTTGTTTGTTATTCCAAAATACGGAAATGGTTACAATATATTTGACTGTTACTACAAAATATTCATAGGGTTTTAATGTTTATCATTTCAAGGGTTTCTATGATGCACTTGCATTCATGTCTTGCTCATTTCATAGACTTTAACTCCAAAATTTTCCTATAATATTCTCATGTTATTCTAAAATATTAAAATGGTATGACTAGTTTTCATTTTGAAGATATTTTGGCATGCAATCGTATTATTTTGTTCTTCCATGGACAATAGTTCTATTTGCAAAATGCTTATTTTATTTGAATGTTAGTAGCATACATGGTAAGGGTTTCACTGGTTAAAAATTACAAGTTTTTCTCTCATGCACTTTTATTCCTCTATTTGAAAGTGCATAAACTTTAACTCTGCAATTTCCCTTTAATATTTGTTTGTTATTCCCATATATGAAAATGGATTCACTTGTTTTCATTTTGAATATATTCTACCATGCAATTATATTATTATGTTCTTATGTATGCATATATATTTATATGTATATATACATATATACATATATATATACATACATACATATATATATATACTTATATATACATACATACATATATATATACATACATATATAAATACTTATACATACATACATACACATATATATACTTATATATACATATATATATATATATATATACTTATATATACATACATATATATATATATATATGTATATGTATGTATGTATATATATATACATACATACATACCTATATATATATATATACATATACATACACATATATAGATACATACATATGGGTATGTGCAGGATCATCATGGAAAAAAATAATTACATGGTAAAAAATTCAAAAAAATCAGTGTTAGGCAACTTGACGTAAAATTGAATAAGTTATCTATATTATTTCAAAAATATGTAAGAATAGAATCTGTAGAAAATTGAATGTAGTTTCTAAACTACTAGGTTTTATTTAAAATAAATAAAATCTATTTGGTGAAAATTTGAAATTTCAATGCATTAGTACTTAAATTCAGGGAAAAAATAAGAAGTAGGTGTCTGTCGACCACCCTAACCATAATAAAATCATAATATTTTTTATAAGATTTTATATATAAGTAGAGGACTCATGTCCTGATGTGATCACATATTTTTTGTAATTTTTTGAAGTAAATAATTAATTATGAATTTTTATTACAACTTTTAAAAAATATAAAAACTCCGTATGTCCGACCACCTTAACTTGGTCAAAACTTCATGAAATTTATTTTTTCCTTTTTTAATCCTATAGTATGTGAAGCATAGAATGTGACACATATTTTGGATTCAAAATGTGATACCGTTTGAGAAAGTTATAGATGTTTTAATCAACCTACTCGTCAGGGACTTTAAATTAATTCTAATAGAAAATAAATAATAATTATTTATTAAATTCAAATTAAAGCATAATTTATATTGGTTGAAAGCTGAGAATCTCCTCTAAAAACTCTTTTTGTTTCATCAATTTTGGGTAAAAAAATTAAGTCCAACCACATACCCTACAAATACCCATAATATTGCCAGCATTACTATCATGATCCTCACATACCCATATATACATACATATATATATATGTGTGTGTGTGTGTGTATGTATATGTATGTATATGTATGTATGTATATATATATATACATACATACATATACATACATATACATACACACACACACACACACATATATATATTTCCATACATATATATACATATTGTGCATAGAAGAATAGAATAATACATAGACATACTTCCACACACACACACACACATATACATATATATATATATATTCGTATATGTATATATATGTAATTTTTTATGTGATTGTTACTATGAGATGTGTTTTATATATTTATGTTCGACTCTCCATGATTCATTGTTTTGCTTTGCACTCAAGAAAGCTCCCTTTGTCTTTCAGTTGAGGTTTTCTACCTCACCATGTCTATACCATTTTCTTTCATTTTGACAATATTTAACCAATGTTTGTTCATGTATCACTAACTAGATCTTCTCTAAGTCATTTCAATTCAAATAATAAATCAAACTATTGGCAATCAAGATTTCATGCTTAGCCAAGTTAGACTTCCCTATCCTATTGCAACATGGAAATGCTCTCATATTTATCGGTAAATCTATAAGTGAGATCAAATCTCCAAAGTGGGTTGGTTCCCCCAGTAAACCACCTAATCTAGTAGACCTTCAGAGAAAATGGGTAGAAGGAAAAAAATGAAAACAAAGATCCTAAACATAAGGTGATTCACCAACAATATGAAGATTCTGACAACTTTCCACTCACATCAATATCTCTAAAACTTTTATTCTCACAATCCCACCCTAGAAGCACATAATCAAATAGTGATTTGCATAGAGGTTCATCAAATAGAACACAAAATGCAACCTGAATCACATGAAACCCTTGCAAAAAAACTTATAATGAAAAGACATAAAGAGGATTATGCATTTGAATCACAATTAATATCAAATTGTGATTGTAAATTTGAGACAAGAAAATGAGAAAGGAAATCTTGTTGTTTATTGAAATGAAGGAGTGACAAATTCAGAATTTGAGTACAAGAACAAGTTTACAAAACTCTCTGACTGAGTAGGAGAGGAAGAAACCATCAATCTGAACTAAGAAAATCAAAATTTTCTCCAAACTTATATTTCCCAAGTGTCCTCAAAAGTGAAAATAGCAAAAATCAACTCAACTGCATCTACAAAATAGCAACTCTGATCCATTTTCAAGCTCCTCAAAAAACCCTAAAAAATAGTGCCTCAAACTACTCCAAATTGCATAAAAAAGATAGAAACTTGCCATCTCCAAAGGGTCGACCTAAAAAAATCCACAAAATAGGATATAGATAGCTCAAAATTGAAAATGGAATGTTCATTTTGCCTCCTCTTTTCCAAATTCGCCCAAGTGAACTCAACCCAAAATGGAAAGTCCAGTGAAGAATAGAAAATGCAAACTGTATTTTAAAACAAATAACAAACATTAAGGTAATTTATAGAAACATTACCTTAATGATGTTTTACATCATGTGCAGTTTTTGAAAACAAAATAGAAACCCTCCCTATTACATCTGGTTTTTACAATTCAAATTCAAATATTCTGATTTTATGCAGTTTGAGTGAAATCTAGTATTTTGCAAAAAATCAAAATACTTAAGCAAAGGGTCTTACATACATTTGATTTTTTCAATAAAAATCATACAAAATTCAATCATGGCTATATCTCCACAAAGAAACTAGGGCATATGAGTAACTTGACTTAGTGAACAGGGGCTAAAGAGCATATGGTTTTCTCCTAAAATCATAAGGAAAGATATGAATTTTGTTTGATTTTATTTAAAGATCAAGAAAAATTCCTAAGGCATGGCTTGACCTAGGAAACATTGGGACAAGGAATTAATAAATCTTGTGATTTTTAAAATGAATTTGATAAAATTCACATTCAACTTAGAGAATTTTGGAAACCCTAAGGTAAAAACTGGCCCCTATCCCTAATTTTTCTCATCATTTTCACTTGGGCAAAC
Organism: Sequoia sempervirens; assembly: GCA_007258455.2. Lineage (NCBI taxonomy): Eukaryota > Viridiplantae > Streptophyta > Pinopsida > Cupressales > Cupressaceae > Sequoia > Sequoia sempervirens. The sequence continues at coordinate 225,402 of VDFB02016033.1, forward strand.
TGGAAGAAATGGGATCTACACTCGATCACCATGAGGAACTAAGGTTTTTGAATTTTCCTCTATATTTTCAATTGATTCCTCCATGCTTTGAGTCAACATCACCTTGCAACTTGATGGTAAGTCATTCTCGGTTATTTTGTGGCACCTTATTTCTATTTTGAAGGGTTTTCAAAGTCCCTTGGATGCAACCTCTATAATTTTCCTAACATATTTTAAATGCCTTGTCTCTCTATTGATTTCTCCTTCACTTTGAGTCACCATGGAGGGTCTGGTTTGAACTTTCTAAAGGTCTTGGCATGCGGCTTTTGAATGATTTTCTCCACACACAAAGCTGGGTAAGTTTCCATTCCTTCAATCTTGTGTATTCTTCTCTCAAATGAGCTTTATTTGAGCATTTTGTGAACAAAATGTTGTAATTTATTCTTTTTAAGTGCTCTTTTTCATTGGGGGTGACCCTACATTGTGTGTTTCTTTATTTTTCTGCAAAAAAGATTGCTTTTGGGCTCAACCCATGTTGTAAAAATGGATGAAATTTTGAGAGAAAAAATATTTCTTTTCATTTTATTTCAATATTTTATGGGTTTGTAGCCCTTCAATGGCCACAACTATTCACTAGGTTGTTTTTATTTTGTAAAAACCCTTATTCTTGCACATGCTCGAAACCTCTTAATATCTTCTATATTTGAGATTTTTGGATAAAACCCCAAGTGGGTTTGTGCTTTGTGAAGAGAGATCCTTCTCTTAGGCCACAACCATGAGAGTTCCAACTTGGCTTCAATGTATTTTAAACCTCTCATATGTTTTTCTAAAAATGCAAAACACAACTCTATCCTTTAATTTTTTGAAATGAAAATAAAACAAGTGCCTCTCCTAGGTCATGGCCATAAGAACACAAACTGGGTTTCAATGTATCACAAACCCCTTGTTTATTTGTTGAATGTGTAAATTTGCAACATTTCTCTTTTGTTTTCCAAAGCACAATGCCTCTCAAAGCAAGGCCGATGCTTGAAACTCTTTTGGGTTCTCATGAGAAAATCACTATTGCTTCACTTTCCTTCGAAACCCTAGTTTTATTTTAGCATTTTTTCACTATTTTGAAAAGCAAAAAACAATGGTTTCATTTTAATGTGCATGTCACTATAGCTTCATTCATTTATTTTGAGAATGAAAATAATCTACTTTATCATATTAACATTAAGAAAAACAAAAGATTATATAGCTAGCGCTACTATTTTTGTGTAACTCTTGCATTCTTGCAATTCCACCATTTGCTTTCAAAAGAAAATAAAATAATTCAACTTCTTAGCATTAGTCTTCTTCATTACAATGCACACACCAGCCATTTATTACTTGACTTTGGTTTGTCATCTCGACACCATTTGAAAGTCTTCAAGCATCATGGAGCTTTCCATTGTTGACTACAACCCTTGTTTACATTCTTTTACTAAAAAAAGCTTGAGCTATTTATCTCCATTCACATGTGTTCAAATGTAGCTCACCATATTGTCTTTGCTATGTTCATTCACTTCTTGCAATACTTACTTGTCAGAAAACATGTTCTCTCCATAGTTACACACACCTGCCCTGGTATCTGCACCTTCTTGTTTTGTAAAATACTTATAGAAAACTCTCTTCTTACCCCCAAATGAATTGCATGGTGATGCCTCTATTCTGTTTACTTACTTCTTTCAATGTTTGCATTCAACCATCATGAGTCATCTGTAGGTCATTTTTGTTTGTTTTCATTCACTCTAAGCACTTGAATATTCAAAAAAATGCACTTCAAGCCTTCACTTTTACCATGGTCTTATTCTTTATTGGGAACATAGAACCATGCAATGAGATTCTCTTTTGTAATTGTAGCACCAACATGCTGAAACAAGAATTGAGTTTTGCAATCCATTCCCATTAGTGAGGTTGTTTCATATTCCATTATACTCAAACACTTAGTGTAGTGTGTCACAATCAACAATTCTTCTTTTTCCTTCATACTTTAGCTTTCATGTTTCACTTGCAACCACTTGTACTTTCATTTCTTGATGGAGACAAAGTTTCTATCCATACTCTTCATGCATTTTTATTTCTCTTGGACAACTATAGTTGATGTGAGTCTTGATCTTCAATGCATAGAATATTTTGAAATAAATGATACTCTGGTGATGATTTTTTGAAGCTTCTCTATTTGCTTCAGTTGTTACTCTTGATTTTTAGATTGGAATTATGTATGCCTCTTCACTATCACTCCATGGCAATGCATCACTTGCTGCCCCATCAATGTGAACATGATGTTAATGAAATATGGTAGTGATATAATGTTATAGTAGCACACAATTGCATGCAAACAAAAATATATGATGAAAGATATTGCATATAAATTCTATTCTGCATAATTTGAGAATTTTGAGAATGATTCCTTGCTCATATGTGATTATCATTTTCACTTTTGGATCTTGAATTTGATGGTCATGTATGTGTGATGAATTCATTTCTCTTTCATTACTTTATGAGCTTCTCCTTCAATTGGATGTTCCATCTTGACATTGTGAATGTATCTCATTTATCAAAGTCCTACTTGTAGTCCATGGGCAGCAAATCGAGCTCAACCCTTGTGGGAGTCACATTTTACACCACATTATTTTAAGTCTTCAAAGCATATCAACAACATACATTTTCATATACCTTAATAGGAAACAAACAACATTAGATTAAAACAAACAAGTTCAATGTTCTTGTGATGTTTCCTCCTTTGTGTTCTCTTGCACACTTTTGATCTTTGCTCAACTAATTCAATGCACTACAAGAAATGTTCTATATTACTGTTGATAGATCATAGAGGAGGATTCATAATCTGAGCTCTAACAAAGTTTTCCTAATCATCTACAAGTTCATTTGAGAAATAGGAGCAAGGAGCGAGAAACAAGAATGAAGACATTTTGAAGACACTCCAGGAAATGATGGTATGTTTCCCCTTATGTGCTCTTTTCTTTCTTTCCTCTTCAGTAGCATAGTGCATTTCTTGTGTTCTACTGAATCAACTATTCCCACAACTTATGTGGGAAACTTGATATTTCTTTTCATCCCAATGAACATAAAACAACATTTTTGTGCAATCTTGTTCAATTTTTATATTTCTCTTTTGCAAAAAATGTATGAAACATTATGAAATGAATAAGTTAGTACAAAATGAAAGTATTATTCTTTTCATCTCATGCAATCTATTATGCTATAAAACATGAATGGAAAACTAAAAAACATTACACACTTAAATTGAACAACTCTTTTAAATTACAATACATGAAATGATCTAAGAAAATGCAGAAATGAAATAAAAGTTTCCCACCTTAAAATGAACTTGAATTAATCAACTTTGTCAATTTGAGTTGTGATGAAAAATTGATAATAATCTTGGTGACCTTTGCTAAATTATTTCCTACTAAGCATCAGGCCAGTTGCCTTTTATTAAATGCATTGGGCATGAAGTCAACTCTACCCCTCCAAAACTCAAAAATTCTTGAAAATTGAAACTTGCAACACTCTAAGCAGCAACAACAAACAAAACCAAAAAAAACTAAAATAAATCTACAAGGCCCTGGTGGCCAAAAATATTGTGCAAAAGCACTTATGGAAAAGGAAAAAATGAAAAGAAAAGTGCTTCAAGAACTTATTAGTGCAACAACTATTCTACTATAGTATAGGGGTAGGATTTTAACCTTAGAAGTAGTGTTTTAAGTGAATCCCATTAATTTGGATTGGAAGCACTTCCCCACTTAGCTTAGAGAGCTGAAATGAATTGTGCTCTTTGCATTCTATTATCACATATGGCCCATCCCAGATTGCATCAAATTTGGAGTTCCTTCTAGGCTTGCTCTTGTGTTCATCCCATTTGAACACAAAGTCTCCAACAATGAAATATCTTAACTTTTCTCTCTTATTGAAGAAACTTTTCATTTGAGCTTGATGAATTTCAAGGTTCCTCAATTCTTCTTTTCTGGTTTTCTCTAGCTCCAATAGTTGTGTGAGTCTAACTTCCATGGGATTCTTTTCTAATAGCATGAGCTCTTTAATAAATTTAAGATTTGGTAGCTCAATGGCAATGGCTAATTTGTTCTCCTTTCCATAAGTAATAACATAAGGAGAGCAACCAATATCTCTCTTCGGGGTTATTCTATCAGCCCAAAGGGATAATTTCAACTTTTCATGCCATGTTCTTTGATTTTCTTTGATGGCCTTCTTGATGATCTTTATTAGGTTCTTATTGGTAGATTTTTCTTGCATGTTACCCTGCGAGTAGTAATTAGATGAAGTGCTCAAAAAGATATTATTTTTCACATAACAGTAAAAAATATTTTAACCAATAAATGCTAATGTATTATTAGAAATAATAGAATCTGGAACATTGAACCTAGACACTAAATCTTGATAGAAATTTAGAATAGAAACTTCATTTGCTTCTTTCATAGCAACAACTTCGGTCCACTTAGGAAAATAGTCTGTGGCGGTTAAGATCCACTTGTGACCAACACTTGAGGGTGGATTGATTGGTCCAATGAAATCAAACCCCCATTTAGGAAAGGGATGTTCAACTTGAATAGGATGCAAGGGAAAAGATGCAAGTTTCTACTTACCTACAGAAAATGCAAATTTTTCACATTTCCTCACCCAAGGAAAAGCATCTTTGAATATATCTAACCAATAGTAACTAGCCTTCATAATTTTCAAGGCTATTGTTCTAGCTACAAAATGGCCTCTTGAAGGCCCATTGTGGAACTCCTCTAGAAACTTATCTATTTGGTTAGGCTCAATACATCTCAATAACACACTTTGAAAGTCTCTCCTATATAAAAAACCATCAATAGTAGTATAAGGAATAGCTTACAAGCCATAATACTTTCTTTTTTCCCTATCCAAACCCTCAGGGCATTGACCAGTCTATAGGTAGTTGACCATTTGTTGTACCTAGCTTGTACTAGGGGCTAAAACAATAGTCTTCTCTTTGTTACTTAACATGGTTGCAATGTTCCCATCCTCTAGGTTGTTCTCTTTGTTTTCAATGAGTTTTTCACACAAAACTTTACCTCTAATAAGTTTAGTAACCTTAATATCAACATCAAATTCCTTTACCCTTGTCACCCAACCAACCCTCTTATCATTCATATCCTTGTTAAGTAAGAAATCTTTCACGGTTGGGTGAGTAACTAGCAAATGAATCTTATTATTAGATAGCATGTGCCTAAATTTTTTAAGGCTTCTAACCACTACAAACATATGTTTATCCACAAAAGAGTACTTTACCTCATAGTCATGTAGTACCTAACTTGAAAAAGGCCATAGGCTGCTCCAAACCTTCATCATTTTGCTGGCATAACATTGCAGAAACAATATCGACTCCCCCAAAAGCATATAAAAAAATCTATTATAATTTGGATTAATGAGGGTTGGAGCAGCTGCAAGTGCTTTTATTTTCTCAAAACCCCTCTTACCTTCCTTGGTCCAATTGAAAGGTACATTCTTTTTCAACATTGTTGTGAGAGGTTGTAACAAAGCTCCAATATTGGGTATAAACCTTCTCACAAAATTAATTTTTCTGAGAAATCTTTGCAAACCCTTTTTATGTATTGGGAAAGGTAACTCAAGAATGGCTATAAATCATTTTGGTTCAATGGAAATTTCATGCTTAAAGACAATGTGTCCTAGAAGCTTACCTTCATGGATGAAGAATATACATTTCTTCAGATTGAGAGAAACTCTAAACTCTCTGCACCTTTGGAAGATCTATCTCAAATGGTCAAAATGTTCATTAGAATCTTTTGAAGAAACCATGATATCATCTAAATAAACAAGAATAATTTTATTCATAAGGCCATGAAAGGCCATGTCCATTTGGAATGTCGCCTCTACATTAGATAAACTAAAAGACATTTTCTTGTAAGCCATCATGCCCCATTTAGTTGTAAATGATCTTTTGTATTAATCATCTTCCTTAACCAAAATCTGATTATACCCTGAGTATCCATCAAGCAAAGAGAATATATCAAAACCAGACACTACTTGCATAATTTGTTCCATCAAAGGAAGAGGATAGTGGTCTTTTAGGGAATCCTTGCTCAAATCCCTAAAGTCAACACAAAGTCTAATTTCCCCATTTTTCTTTCTAACTGGGACCAAGTTAGAGACCCAAGAAGTGTGCTTAATTGGGAAAATTATATTGCTTTCTATCAACTTATTTAACTTAGCCTTCATTAGATGCTTGAGCTTAGGATTTAGAGGCCTTTGTTTCTATCTTACAGGCTTTGCATTAAGATCTAATTCAATAGTATGTTGGGCTAGTTCAAGATCAAAAAATATTAAATCCTTGTATTCCCAAACAAATACATCACTAAATTCTTGACATAATAGAATAAAAGCCTATTGCTCTTCTTTAGTACATACCTTGCCCAATTTGAGAAGATTACCCTTGAATATTTTGATGGCTCTATAGTGCTCTTGTTTGACAGTTATACTGCACTTTTCTTTCCTTACTTGGTCATTAGAGTTGAAAACTGACTGCGATGTCACCAATCCATTTGGCAACTTATTTGATTTCAGCTGCACAATCTGGTTATCATATTGTTGTTGCCACTTCAGCTGGTTTTCATCTACAAATTTATCTTCTACAATCAATAAGCTCACAATCTGTTCATCACTATCAAAGACTTTCCAACTCACATTATTATCGGGCATTGAAGGTCTAGCAACAATTTTTACATATTGTTACACTTCTACATTATGTATCTCATTCAGAATATCAAATTGACCTCCTAAGGTAGCAACTCTATCTGCATGCTTATTTTGAGTTATAGGGATAGAAAATAAATTAAATGCATGAAAATCCTCTATTAAGTCCCTCACTCGATAATTTTGTTTCTTGAGTACATCATTTTTCACAGCATTCAAGTTCCTAACTTGATTCACAACTAATTCAAAATCACTGTAAACCTGTAAACATTTGATACCTCTTTTTCGAGCCCATTCAAGGCCATGAATGAGGGCCTCATATTCATCTATATTATTTGTACAGCTGAAAGCAAACCTCAAGGCTGAATAATATTTGTCACCATTACGTGAAACCAACATTGCTCCTCCACCAGCCCCCACTCTACATCTTGAACCATCAAAATACAACTTCCAAAGTTGGTTTTCTCACTGTTTAAGTTGATCTTGACTTTTGATCAAATTAGGAATTGTTGCATCAGGTTCATGAATTACATAGATGCCTAACCCCACTTCATCAATATGGCTGAATGGGTCAATGTCATGGTCTTCGGCAACATATTCATCTAGGTTTTCCTCATCATTGGATGCATTAGGTTCTAAGGTCATGGATTGACTCTCTAACCCATGAGTGACACATAGGTTGGCATTTATAGAGTTGGTGGTGTATGGATCGATATGATATTTAGCTAATGGTTTGGATTCAATGGTCACTTTGGTGCCATACTTGGTTCTAAAAAATAAATGGGACCAATCAGTAGACAAGAATACAACTAGTTTAACTAGTAGTAAAGTATCGTGAGAGGCAAACTGCAAAATGAGGGGGTAATTCAATGGTGTGGAAATCTTGGGAAAGAATTTTTTTTGGACAAGAATGTAATGTGAGAGCTAATTTTTTAATGATTCCTACTATTTGAACAACAGATCCATCTAATTACACCACTCCTTTTGATAAGGGTTCATAGAATAGACCTAACTTGTCTGCTAGACTCTTAGGCATAACTAAGCTACTAGAACCTGAGTCTATCATACAATTATGGATAAGTTCATCTCCAATGATGAGGTTCAAATAGAATGATGGAGGCTTCACTTATGAATTTTTCTACCCACTTTTTATCTTTGGGCTATTTACAAGTACATCCCTATTCTTTTCTACATTAGCAACATTTGAAATTGAAAGTTCAACTAAAGCATTTTGTAATAAAATTTTCTGGCCTAGGATATGTAATGCATCCATAATAGACATGCTGACTATAGCTTTCTGAAGATGCGCAACCACATTAAAGGACACATGACTTAAATTTTGATGTCCTAGAGAAAAAACATCATTTCCCTTTTTCTACCCTCTCTACAGAATCTGCACCTTTGGTTGTGTTGCGGGGATAGCGTGACCCTCCATTGTGTGTTTCTTTATTTTTCTACAAAAAAAAATTCTTCTGGGTTCAACCCATGTAAAAATGGATGAAATTCTAAGAGAAAAAGATTTATTTTCATTTTATTTTAATATTTTCTAGGTTTTCAGGCCTTCAATGGTCATGGCCATTCACCAGGTTGTTTTCATTTTTTAAAAACCCTTATTCTTGCATAGGCTCAAACCCTCTTAATATCTTTTATATTTGAGATTTTGGGACAAATCCCCAAGTGGGTTTGTGCTTTTTGAAGAGATATCCTTCTCTTAGGCTGTGGCCATGAGAGTACCAACTGGGCTTCAATGTATTTTAAACCTCTCATATATTTTTCTGAAAAAGAAAAACAAAGTTCTATCCTTCAATTTTTTGAAATGAAAACAAAACAAGTGCCTCTCCTAGGCCACGACTGTAAGAACACAAAATGGGTTTCAATGTATCACAAGCCCATTGTTCATTTACTAAATGTGTAAATTTTCAAAATTTCTCTTCTATTTTCCAAAGCACAATGCCTCTTTGAGCAAGGACAAGGTTTGAAACTCTTTTGGGTTCTCATGATAAAATCACTGTTGCTTCACTTTACTTCAAAACCCTAGTTTTATTTTAGCATTTTCTCACTATTTTGAAAAGAAAAAAAATGGTTTCATTTTGATGTGCATATCACTGTAGCTTCATTAGTTTATTCTCATAATGTAAAAACTCTACTTTAACATGTTTAACTTTAAGCAAAACAAAATATTCTATAGCTATCATTACCATTTTTGTGTAACTATTGCATTCTTACAATTCCACCATTTGCTTTAAAATAAAATAAAACAATGCATCTTCTTAGCATCAGTATTCTTCATTACAATGCAAACACTAGCCATTTATTACTTGACTCTGGTTTGTCATCTCAATGCCATTTGAAAACCTTCAAGCACAATGGAGATTTCCACTGTTGACTACAACATTTTTTACATTCTTTTACTAAAAAGAGCTTGAGTTGTTTATCTCCATTCACATGTGTTCAAATGTATCTCAACATATTGTCTTTTCTCTATTCATTCACTTCTTGCAATGTTTTCTTTTTAGAAAACAAGTTCTTTCCATAGTTACATGCGGCTTCCCTCATATCTATACCATCTTGTTTTTTGAAATACATACATAAAACTCTCTTATTACCCCCAAATGAATTGCATGGTGATGCCTCTATTCTATTTAATTACTTATTGCAATGTTTGCATTCGGCCATCATGATTCATATAGGTCATTTTTGTTTGTTGTCATTCACTCAAAGCACTTGTTCATATTCAGAAAAATGCACTCCAAGCCTTCACTTTTACCAGTCTTATTCTTTATTGGGAACATAGAACCATGAAATGATATTATCTTTTGTAACTGTAGCACCAACATGCTGGAACAAGACTTGAGTTTTGCAATCCATTCAAATTAGTGATGTTGTTTCATATTCCATTCTACTCAAACACTTAGTGTATTACGTCCATAGTCAACAATGCTTATTTTTCCTTCATACTTTGGCTTTCATGTTTCACTTGCAGCCACTTGTACTTTCATTTGTAGATGGAGAAAAAGTTTCTCTCTATGCTCTTCATAAATTTTGATTTCTCTTGGATAGCTACAGTTGATGTGAGTCCTGATCTTCAGTGCATAGAATATTTTGAAATAAATGATACTCTGGTGATGATGTTTTGAAGCTTGTCTATTTGGTTCAGTTGTTACTCTTGATTTGTAGATTGGAATTATGCATGCCTATTCACTATCACTCCATGGAAATGCATCACTTGCTTCCCCATCAATGTGAACATCATGTTAGTGAAATATGGCAGTGATATAATGTTATATCAGCACATAATTGCATGCAAACAAAAATATATGATGAAAGATATTGCATTTAATTTATGTTCTGCATAATTTGAGCATTTTGAGAATGATTCCTTACTCATATGTGATTATCATTTTCACTTTTTCATCTTGAATTTGATGGTCATGTATGGGTGATTAATTTATTTCTCTTTCATTACTTTATAGGGTTCTCCTTCAATTGGATGCTCCATCTTGACACTATGAATGTATCTCTTTTATCAAAGCCCCACTTGTAGTCAAGGGGCAACATGTCGAGCTCAACCCTTGTGGGAGAGATGTTTTACACAACATGCTTTTAAGTATTCAAAGTAGATCAGAAACATAAATTTTCCTATACCTACACAAGAAAGAAAAAAAAATTAGATTAAAACAAACAAGTTCAATGTTCTTGTGATGTTTCCTCCTTTGTATTCTCTTGCACACTTTTGATCTTTGCTCAACTGATTCAATGCACCACAAGAAATGTTCTATATTATTGTTGATATATCATATAGGAGGACTCATAACTTGAGCTCTAACAAAGCTTTCCCAATCATCTGCAGGTTCATTGGAGAAACAGGAGCAAGGAGGGAGAAACAACAATGAAGATAACTTGAAGACACTCCAGGAAATGACAACTATGTTTCCCCTTATGTGCGCTTTTATTTCTTTCATCTTCAGTAACATAGTGCATTTCTTGTGTTTGCTTGATTGATCTTGTAACGCCCCGCCACGCAACCCCAAAGGAACTAAGTAAAATGCAACCAAATTTTTTTTTTTTTTAAAAGAGAATAGTAATTAACATAACGTAATCATACATTAAGTTGCATAACTTAATCCTTTGAGGAACATGAGGTCGTTACTTAATATAAATAATTACCAAAGTAATTTCATCAGTAACAACAAAATAGGAAACATGATAAAATAATAACCAAGTTACAACATCATTATAAATTCTCCTCAAGACTGAGGTTACAATTACAGTACATTACATCATCAAATGATTACATTACAATAGCACCATGTGCAAAATATACAAAACTGTCCCAACTAGGTGGGAATAATACATCAATAAAGAAAATCACATAATTACATAAATCTGGAACCCACGAGCAAGGATCCACTGAGATAGCAACTCAACACTGAAAAATGAACCTGCATAAAAAGAAGAGAAAATCCCAACGGGGTGCGGAACACGATCCACCCGACCACCCCCGTGTTAGGAGTTGAAGAGGAAGAGGTTCCCGACCAAGACCAACAAAACATCAACTCACCATCAACTAAACAAAATTACACAACACATAAAAGCATTCAAATTTGAACAGCAAAGTGAAGCAAATGACCAATTCCAGAGGTTTTCCAAAAGACAACATAAACATGAATGGGGAGTGTCATCGCATGGCTTAACATGGATTCTCCAGGCATCCCTATCGCAAGGCGCTGCCTCCATCTACTGACGGATTATCCAGGCACTCGAGCGCTAGGAGCCGCCTCCATCTATGGTTATCCAGGCTACCTATCTCAAGGCGCCACTCCATAGGGTTGCTCATGCGGATCCATTACCCTTCGCGAAGACAAGGCAACGAACATGCCAACCACGGCCTTCTCAATCCCCTTTAGTCTGTGATAGCACTCAAAGGCGGACGAGGCAATAATTATCTTTTTAGTGTGTTACTACCCAATCCTAGTTAATTATTTTAATTATCACTTATTAAATCTACTCTGACGAGGGCTATCTTGGCGCCCCTTTGTGCGCCGACCACCCACTCAGAGCCACTCCCTCTAATCATTCAATTACACCACAATAACAACAAGGATTGTACAAGATAAAATAATTACATCAAAGGACAATCAAATGTGAGGCATGACCATCTCACCAACTGCAAGGAATCACTTCCACAATTTGGTACAATCCAAATGTATACCCAACCACAGACATCTCAAGTCAAAATTCAAAGCCAAAATCAAAGGCAACCACATTATCCCACCTCTGGAATCACTTAGGTTCCTAACCAAATAAAACACTTCTAAGGTTTTCCCCAACAAAAGAAAATCCCCATCATTCATGAAATGATATTACTCAAAAGAATGCATAAACAATGCCACAACAGAACACGTCTTGACACATGGAATAATGCACATCAAATCATAATTCAATACACCAAAATTCCATTTAATTTAACCATTTAATTTAATGTTATGTTTCTCTGTTATTCTCATCATTGTAACACACCATACTTAAGGAATAAAACTATTTGTAACCTATCTTTTTAAAAGTTTCACATTGGTATTATTAATTAACTAAATTACATATATATATAAATGTATATATATATACATATATGCACTCTCCAACCGTGCACATATATATATATACACATACATTTATATTCCGGAACAATATAAATAACAATCCTATAACGCTTATGATAAAATTAACAAAATATCCAGCTAATAATTTGCATTATAATTAAATAAAGATAATACTATAAAAAGATGTGTTGACATCACTATTATGTTAATATTAATATTACACACATATATATATATATATATATTTATCCAACACCAAACAAACAAGCTTGGCATTTCGAATTCATTTAATACTGTTCTGGTCACAATGCTTAATCTATGAAGTACGAATTCAACCAACTGGAATTTAATGCATATAAAAATTGAACCAGCATTTATATATATATTAGTGGAAGTCTGGGCATAGATAAGAAAGGTCACTGCCAATGATTACCAAATACAAAGCATCTATGAAGGTAGAAACGAGTGAAAGAATTGATATCGCCCACTTGCATAGTGTACATAATACGGTGAACAAATAGCCAGCACAGGGAGGAACAACGCCATCATACGCTGCTCAGGAGAACACGAAGGATGTCTTAACTAGCCACCGCCAGAGAAGGAAATGGGGAAGAAGTTAACCACCGACACACAGAATGCAGGATCGAGGCAAAAGTAAGGGACGCATGAGGAAGGTCAAATAATTCAATAAGTTTCCAACGCACACAGGGTCCAGAATAAAAGAAAATGTGACTTAAAGAATTACTGGGCGTAAGTATACAAGTTATAGCAAAACGCGGAATAACCGGGCCAATTTCATTCTTTAACGGATACACATTACACAGCGAATAATATACATAGGGAAGAACAAAAACAGGAATACAGTATGCAGCGAAATTCTATAGCGAAACCCTAACAATGGATAAGCAGACAAACAACACTAAACACGACACTCCGTTCATGGAGGGATAGGGAAAAATCACGCGCACAACGCAGAAATGGAGGTCGGGGTAAATGAGGTTGCCGTCGGCCACCCATCACAGGCACATGGGAAACTAGACTAGGTAACACAGAGGGGCGTGAGAAAACAAGATCGAACAGTAATTAAAACAACTATTATGGCTGGCAATATACTAGGCGAATTTCGGTATGCTACATGCTACGGACTCCTGTATGCACTTACTATGAAATATATAAATATCAAACATAGTGCACTCCTACGCTGATGTATGGCGTAAATACCAATATTCAATAATTTTTTGCATTTACTCCATAATACATTCTCTTTTACAAATTAGAAAAGAAATCTAATGAATTATATAGATCCAATAGTGATCAAACACTATAAATATCTATTCAATATGAATGAATTTCATACAATAAAATACAAACGAATTACACGGCATTTGAACCCCGCAAAACGTACACAGGGTAAAAAAAAAAAAAAACCCAATTACCTATTCCACACAAATGTAAAAAAAAACTGTTGTCTAGAAAAGTTTGAGAGAATTAACCTATAAGGCTGTATTTACCGAATAAAAATGGTAAAACCCCATTTTATCCCGATCCCCCGATATTGATCAAATAATTGTTTTGGATAAATAAAATTCAAGACACTGGTTTGGAAAACGATAAATCTTTTGGCATTCATAGATTTTCAATAACTTGTTTGCATAAATCGGGACAGTATTCTTCCTAAGTTTTATGGAAAATTTGATAGAAAATTTTAATTTTAGAAATTCTACTCATCCAGAGATTACATTCATCAACAGTACAACCAACCCTTATAAAATAAATCAAAAGTATAAACAATTTAAACACAGAGCTTGAAAGGAACTTGGCTTCCTTCGGTTGGAGAAGAACTTCCCACCGATGCTTTTCTTCCTTCTTCACACGCTGGCCCTCTTTCTTACAGCTTCTTTTCCGAAATCAATTTTCTAGCCCCCTTCTCAAAATTTTTTCTTTCTCTTTAAAGAATATCCCCCATCACCTTTTACAACCGCCCCCATTCTTTCTCCTCCGTTCCCGTGGAGATATACAAAATAACTAATTTTCTTCTATTAGAAACTCTCGTAAGATTTACCAATTTTAATTAATCCTTTTTTATTTATTCGTTCGCTTATTTATTTTAAATTACCACCGCTTAATTTTAATTAAAGCAAGTTTTAATTATTTGTTTATTTACTTTTTAACTTTTACCAATAATTTCTTCTGTTTTAACTTACTTCCACTTAATTTCTAAATTTAATTAAAACAAACTTTCATAAACAATACTTAAAATATAATTAACCTTAATACTTCATAACACATAATTAATAATTCTAAAATAATTAAATCACCAACATAATAAATTAATTAAATCATCTAACTCAACACAATTGAAATATTAAGACAGAATCGGATCAACACATGACTCAATAAACCCATACGAATGACAGACTTGGGTCGGGAAACCCTTCCTTACAACTCCTTTTTAACCACATCGTATCCATTGGGTTTAATTTGTGCTCGCCCTGTCCTGCCGAAGCAGGTGGAGTCGAGACTTTTAATCCTGCAATCCCTACAAACAATTAAACGTCAAGTAACATATAATCTCCATTGAAAACACATGGTGAAAGGAAATAGCGGGGTAATAGGGCACTCGCAAGCGAGTGGTACTACTCCGTCCTTCCACCATAAAATACTAACATGTCAGCGTAAACATAATACCATTAACGCATATAAATTTAAGAACTTATCATTACATAATAAATCAAATCAAATCATCTATGCCTTATATATCATCAATTGCTACACACATAATGTAAAAGCAGTAAACAATTAACCAAGAAACCACACATGAACGAATCTAAATCCACCATACAGAATATCACAGAGTGTCCACAATAACAAAAGTATCAAAAGTATCCAATGAACCAATCGACATGGGAGTATTACATCCTCCCCCCCTAGAACATGGCTTACTCCTTGAAGCCAGAGAACAAATAAGGGTAAGCCTCCCTAATGAGAGATGCATCCTCCCAAGTCGCTGAGGTTTCATCATTCGGATCCCATTGGACCTGCACCTGCTCAATATCTCTGCCCCTGAGGGCGAGACTCCGACGCTGAAGCACGGCCACGGGCTCTAGAGCTAGTTGCCCGTCCTCGACCTGCAAAGCATTCCAATCCAGCACATGAGTAACATCAGGAAAATATGGCCTCAAAATAGAAACATGAAAAACATCGTGAATCCGCGACAGACAAGGTGGCAAGGCTAGGCGGTAGGCAACAGGTCCGATCCTCTCTAACACCTCAAAAGGCCCAACAAAACGGGGTGCCAACTTAGAACCCTTTCCGTAACGGATAGGACTCTTCCGTGGACGCACCCGGAGAAACACACGATCCGCAATAGCGAACTGTCAATCAACACGATGAGCATCTGCATACTTTTTTTGTCTATCCTAAGCTGCAACAAGATGCTCTCTGATATGTGCCACCTGCTATTCCATATCCCGAAGCATGTCAGGTCTAAGAAGAACCCTGTCCTCTAACCGATCCCAGCTCAAAGGGGTACGGCAAGGACGACCGTACAACGCCTGAAAAGGTGCCATGCCAATGGAGCTATGATAACCATTATTGTAGGCAAACTCAACTAAATGCAAATACTCCTCCCAACGAGATTGCTGATCCATGATGTACATGCGGAGCATGTCCTCTAGCACTTGATTAACTCTCTCAGTCTGACCATCAGTCTCAGGGTGATAGGCAGAGCTAAAATTCAGCTGAGTCCCTAGAGACCACTGCAAGGAAGTCCATAGTGCCGATGTAAACACTGGATCTCTATCTGATATGATTCTCCGTGGTATACCATGCAATCGAACTATATCCTCCATAAAAATCCTCACGACTATAGATGCAGTATAAGATGATCTGATAGGAGAGAAATGAGCTACTTTGGTTAACCTGTCCATAGTGACCATGATTGCATCATGCCACCTAGAAGACATGGGTAAACCAACGATAAAATCCATAGAAATGATATCCCATTTCCACTCGGGAACAAGGTTAGGCTGTAGTAACCCTGCCGGATGATGATGTTCTGCCTTAACCCTCTGGCACTCCAGACATCTAGCTACGAAATCAGCGATATCCCGCTTCATTCTTGACCAAAAATATAATGAATGCAGACCCGCATACATTTTCTTAACCCCTGGATGTGCCGAATAGGGTGCCCTATGGGCTTCAGTCAAAACTAGGGTATGAAGACCCTCTGCAGGAGGTACATACATACGCCCTGAATATTGCAAAACACCATCAGAATCCAAAGAGTACCCAACAAATTTTCCTTCGAGAGACCGGCCTGACTCTATCTCGGACTTCACCTTAGAATACCAACTATCTGAAGGGAGAGCATTGAGAATTTGACTCTTCAAATCGATACCAAGAGTCATAGAAGAGATCTCATGCCTACGCCTACTCAAAGCATCGGCTACCACATTCTCCTTACCCTGAATATATTTCACTTTGAAATCATACTCGCATAAAAATTCCATCCATCTCCTCTGTCTAGCATTCAAATTCGGCTGCGTAAATATGTATTGTAGACTACGATGATCCGTATGCAACTCGAATTGATGCCCCAAGAGAAAATGTCTCCATATAACCAGAGCATGAACTACCACGGCCAACTCAAGATCATGAGTAGGATAATTCAATTCATGATCCTTTAGTTTCCGAGATTCGTATGCAATCACACGCCCCTCCTGCATCAAGACGGCCCCTAGGCCTTCCAAGGAGGCATCAGTACACACCACAAACTCTCCTACCGGATCTGGTACTGCCAAAATAGGTGCACTTGTTAATTTCTCCTTAAGAGTCTGAAAAGCCTGCTGACACTTGTCTGACCACAAAAATTTATTCCCTTTTCTCTGGAGAGAAGTAATGGGATGCACAATCCAGAGAAGCCTTGGACAAACCGCCGATAATAACTTGCAAGCCCCATGAAACTATGAACTTCTGAGACATTAGTTGGTACGGGCCAATCCACAATAGCCTGAATCTTTGCAGGGTCCACAGAGATTCCTTCACCTGAGATAACGTGGCCAAGATACTGAACTTGTCTTGTAGAAATCACATTTTTCTAAATTGGCATATAATTGGTTTTCCCTCAAACATTGTAAAACCTGCTTGAGATGTTCCTCATGTTCCTCTATAGACCTAGAGTAGATTAAAATATCATCGAGGAACACAAGAACAAATCTATCCAAAAAGGTCCTGAACACCCCATTCATCAAGCTCATGAATACCGAAGGTGCATTTGTCAACCCGAACGACATCATTGTAAACTCATAATGTCCGTATCGAGTGCGAAATGCAGTTTTATGAATATCTTGCTCTGCAATCCTTAACTGGTGATATCCGGACTTTAGGTCAATCTTGGAAAATATCTTTGCCCCTCTTATCTGATCGAAGAGATCATCTATTCTGGGCAGGGGATAACGATTCTTCACTGTTACTTTGTTCAACTGTCTATAATCAATGCATAGGCGAAGAGAACCATCCTTCTTCTTCACAAAAATCACGGGTGCTCCCCAGGGAGAGACACTTGGATGGATAAACCCTTTTTGCTATCAACTCTTCCAACTGAAGACATAGTTCCTGAAGTTCCTGTGTAGTCATTCGGTACGGAGCTCGAGAGATAGGCTCAGCTCCAGGTACTAGGTCTATCCGAAAATCTACATCCCGCTTAGGCGGCATTCTAGGAATCTCACTCGGAAACACATCAGCGAACCCCTTAAGAAGAGGATAATCATCCAACAATTTCTCTCGACTATCATCAGTCTCGAGATCATGCACTGCTACTGCAAAGAGCTGACAACCTTGATGGAACAACCTTTTTAACTGCATGGCAGAGATCATCCGCAGGGAAATAGGCCTCTGAGTGCCCACGATCTCCACCTCCTTTCCAAAATCATCGGTACACCGTACTGCCTTACGGCGACAATCCAATAAAGCATGATGTGAACACAACCAATCAATTCCCAAGACTATATCATATGAGCCCAAGGGTAAGATTCGAAGGTCCACTTGAGTCGAAAAGGATCCCAAATCTAACTTACAACCCTGAACAAACTCTTCTACATGAATCTTCGACCCTGAGGCTAGCTTAACCTGCCAAGCCATGCCTTGCCTAGATGCCACCAAACCACATCGCTTCACAACGGAAGGAGATATAATTGAATCAGAAGCACCAGAATCAAAAAGTATGGAGACTTTAGTACCCTTCAACACACCTGATGTTTCAATCACAGTACCTTGATGCTCAGCTTGCTGATTATCTACTGCTGCAAAAACTCGATGAGATCTCCCCACATCTCCTACTGTAGGCTCTGAAATGGCTGGCCTCTGACCAAATTCTGAAGTAGACTTCTATGGACACTGTCTGGCAATATGCCCCTGCTGACCACACGAGAAACAACCTGTTCCTCTACCAAAGCCTCTAACCTTAGGCTATGCATTTGACTGTTGAAAGCTACCTTTGGATGGTGCTGACTGTGCACTTTGTGTAGGCTGCACAGAACGATCAGGTTTATCTCGCTGCAAACTACGAATCTTCTTGCCCTGAACCCAGTTCTTCTGCTGAGACTGCGATTTATTCTGCTTGGGTTGAGACTACTGCTGGTGTGAACCACCCTTAGATGGCGTCTGGAAGTTCCTAGAAGACCCTGCATACTGAGACTGCCCACCTCTAGAACCTGTACCTGGTGCCGGAGCACTGCCAATCTGAACTCCAACGTGCCCTCCAAGAGCCATAGCCAAATTTTCCTCTACCAACTGAGCTTTTTCCATTGCCACCTCCATTGTCTTTGGTTCAAAGACTCTTACTCCACCACTGATACATGCATTCAGACCCTGAACAAAATGCTAAACAAGCAACCCCTCATCATGATTAATCCCAGCATATTGCTTGAGTTCATAGAACCGCCGCTCATACTGCTCAACAGACATAGACATTTGCTTAAGATCATGGAACTCATCGGCTCTGCACTGCCTCCAGTGATCGGAGAGAAACCGAGCCCTGAACCTGTCCAAGAACAATTCCCATGTAACCACACTGATATCCAGGTGCAACTTCTGCTCTTCTAACCTCCACCAAGTAGAGGCGAAACCCCGCAAATGCATTATTGCACACCGAGCCTTGGTATTGCTACCAAATGGGTGCATTGCGAAGCAACGATCCAAATCTATCAACCAGGTTTCTACTTCTAAGCCTCCTCCCGAGCCATCAAAGGTAGGAGGGTGAGCTCTCAACAAATCCCTCATATGCCCTGCTATTACTGCATCCTGATCTGCTGGAACATCCCTGTGCCTTGGAGACCTTTCTCTCTCTCTTTCGATCCGTGACTCTTCCTGAGTCCTAGGTCCCAAACGATCCAGGAGTTCTCCTAGAAGACGTTGCAACTGACCATCCAAACCAGGCTGCCCCTGATTCTTGTCACCAACTGGTGGATTGCTTTGAGGATTTGAATTTTCCTCATGTCCCGAACCATGGAGACTCGGTGGGGATGGACTATGATGACTGCCTGTTCGACCACCACCTCGGCCTCTTCCACGGCCACGGCCACGACCTCTAGCTCGAGGCATGATCCTGCACACAGTTATAGTATGTAAGATCAAAGCTAGCACAAAGGTTGCCTAATGGACACCAACTACCCAAGGGACCCAGCGTTAGCAACCTTGGCTCTGATACCAAGTTGTAACGCCTCGCCACGCAACCCCAAAGGAATTAAGTAAAATGCAACAATTTTTTTTTTATAGAAGAGAGTAGTAATTAACATAACATAATCATAAATCAAATTGCATAACTTAATCCTTTGAGGAACACGAGGTCGTTACTTAATATACTTAACTAACTCATTACATGGTCCATAATTTCGTCCAGTCATAATAGTAATTACATCAATAACAACAAAATAGGAAACATGATAAAATAATACCCAAAGTTACAACATCATTATGAATTCTCCTCATAACCAAGTTACAATTAAAGTACATTGCATCATCATACAATTACATTACAATAGCACCATGTGCAAAATATACAAAACTGTCCCAACTAGGTGGGAATGCTATATCAATATAAAGAATCACATAAATACATAAATCTGGGACCCACGAACAAGGATCCACTGAAACTGCAACCTAGCACCGTAAAATGAACCTGCAATAAGAGAGAAGATCCCAACGGGGTACGGAACACGATCCACCCGACCACCCCCATGCTAGGAGTTGCAAAGGAAGAGGTTCCCGACCAAGACCAACAAAACATAAACTCACAAACAACTAAACAAAATTACACAACACATAAAAAAATTCAAATTCGAATGACAATATGAAGCAAATGACCGATTCCAGAGGATTTCCAAAAGACAACATAAACATGAATGTTAGAGGAGAGTGTCATCGCATGGCTTACATGGATTATCCAAACTAATACTAACGCAAGGCGCCACCTCCGTCTACTGACGAATTATCCAGACAAAACCGAGCGCTAGGAGCCACCTCCATCTATGGTTATCCAGACTACCTGTCTCAAGGCGCCGCCCCATAGGGTTGCTCATGCGGATCCGTTACCCTTCGCGAAGACAAGGCAACGAACATGCCAACCACGGCCTTCTCAATCCCCTTTAGTCTGTGATAGCACTCAAAGGCGGACGAGGCAATAATTATCTTTTTAGTGTGTTACTACCCAATCCTAGTTAATTATTTTAATTATCACTTATTAAATCTACTCTGACGAGGGCTATCCTGGCGCCCCTTTGTGCGCCGACCACCCACTCAGAGCCACTCCCTCTAATCATTCAATCACAGCACAATAACAGCAAGGATTGTACAAGATAAAGTAATTACATCAAAGGACAATCAAACGTGAGGCATGACCATCTCACCAACTGCAAGGAATCACTTCCACAATTCGGTACAATCCAAACGTATAACCAACCACCGACATCTCAAGTCAAAATTCAAAGCAAAATCAAAGGCAACCACCTTATCCCACCTCTGGAATCACTTAGGTTCCTAACCAAATAAAACACTTCTAAGGTTTTCCCCAACAAAAGAAAATCCCCATCATTCACGAAATGATATTACTCAAAAGAATGCATAAACAATGCCACAACAGAACATGTCTTGACACATGGAATAATGCACACCAAATCATAATTCAATACACCAAAATTCCATTTAATTTAACCATTTAATTTAATGTTATGTTCTCTGTTATTCTCATCATTGTAACACACCATACTTAAGGAATAAAACTATTTGTAACCTATATTTTTAAAAGTTTCACATTGGTATTCTTAATTAACTAAATTACATATATATATAAATGTATATATATACATATATGCACTCTCCAACCGTGCACATATATATATATATACACATACATTTATATTCCGAAACAATATAAATAACAATCCTATGATGCTTATGATAAAATTAACAAAATATCCAGCTAATAATTTACATTATAATTAAATAAAGATAATACTATAAAAAGATGTGTTGACATCACTATTATGTTAATATTAATATTACACACTTATATATATATATATATTTATCCAACACCAAACAAACAAGCTTGGCACTTTGAATTCATTTAATACTGTTCTGGTCACAATGCTTAATCTATGAAGTACAAATTCAACCAACCAGAATTTAATGCATATAAAAATTGAACCAGCATTTATATATATATATTAGTAGAAGTCTGGGCATGGATAAGAAAGGTCACTGCCAATGATTACCAAATACAAAGCATCTATGAAGGTAGAAACAAGTGAAAGAATTGATATCACCCACTTGCACAGCGTACACAATACGGTGAACAAATAGCCAGCATAGGGAGGAACAACACCATCATACGCTGCTCAGGAGAACACGAAGGATGTCTAAACTCGCCACCACCATAGAAGGAAATGGGGAAGAAGTTAACCGCCGACACACAGAAAGAAAGATCGAGGCAAAAGTAGGGGATGCATGAGGAAGGTCAAATAATTCAGTAAGTATCCAATGCACACAGGGTCCAGAATAAAAGAAAATGTGACTTAAAGAATTACTGGGCGTAAGTATACAAATTATAGCAAAACGCGGAATAACCTGGCCAATTTCATTCTTTAACGGATACACATTACACAACGAATAATATACATAGGGAAGAACAAAAACAAGAATACAGTATGCAGTGAAATTCTACAGCGAAACCCTAACAATGGATAAGCAGACAAATGACACTGAACACGACACTTCGTTCATGGAGGGACAAGGACAAAATCACGCGCACAACGCAAAAATGGAGGTCGGGCTAAATGAGGTCGCCGCCGGCGACCCATCACAGGCACATGGGAAACTAGACTAGGTAACACAGAGGGGCGCGAGAAAACAAGATCAAACAGTAATTAAAACAACTATTATGGCTGGCAATATACTAGGCGAATTTCGGTATGCTACATGCTACAGACTCCTATATGCACTTACTATGAAATATATAAATATCAAACATAGTGCACTCTACGCTGATGTATGGCGAAATACCAATATTCAACAATAAAATTTTCGCGATTTACTCCATAACACATTCTCTTTTACAAATTAGAAAAGAACGAATCAATTATATAGATCCAATAGCGATTTAAATACCTATAAATATCTATTCAATATGAATGAATTTCATACAATAAAATACAAACGAATTACACGACATTTCAACCCCGCAGAACGTACACAGGGTAAAAAAAAAATAAACCCAATTACCTATTCCACACAAATGTAAAAAAAAACTATTTTCTAGAAAAGTTTGAGAGAATTAACCTATAAGGCTGTATTTACCGAATAAAAATGGTAAAACCCCATTTTATCCCGATCCCCCGGTATTGATCAAATAATTGTTTTGGATAAATTAAATTCAAGACACTGGTTTGGAAAACTATAAATCTTTTGGCATTCACAAATTTTCAATAACTTTTTTGCATAAATCGGGACAGTATTCTTCCTAAGTTTTATGGAAAATTTGATAGAAAATTTTAATTTCAGAAATTCTACTCATCCAGAGATTACATTCATCAATAGTACAACCAACCCTTATAAAATAAATCAAAAGTATAAACAATTTAAACATAGAGCTTGAAAGGAACCTAGCTTCCTTCGGTTGGAGAAGAACTTCCCACCGATGCTTTTCTTCCTTCTTCACACGCTGGCCCTCTTTCTTACAGCTTCTTTTCCGAAATCAATTTTCCAGCCCCCTTCTCAAAATTTTTCCTTTCTCTTTACAGAATATCCCCCATCACCTTTTACAACTGCCCCCATTCTTTCTCGTCTGTTCCCGTGGAGATATACAAAATAACTAATTTTCTTCTATCAGAAACTCCCGTAAGATTTACCAATTTTAATTAATCTTTTTTTATTTCTTTGTTTGCTTATTTATTTTAAATTACCACGACTTAATTTTAATCAAAGCAAGTTTTAATTATTTGTTTATTTACTTTTTAACTTTTACCAATAATTTCTTCTGTTTTAACTTACTTCCACTTAATTTCTAAATTTAATTAAAACAAACTTTCATAAACAATACTTAAAATATAATTAACCTTAATACTTCATAACACATAATTAATAATTCTAAAATAATTAAATCACCAACATAATAAATTAATTAAATCATCTAACTCAACACAATTGAAATATTAAGACAGAATCGGATCAACACATGACTCAATAAACCCATACGAATGATAGACTTGGGTCGGGAAACCCTTCCTTACAACTCCTTTTTAACCACATCGTACCCGTTGGGTTTAATTTGTGCTCGCCCTGTCCTGCCAAAGCAGGTGGAGTCAAGACTTTTAATCCTGCAATCCCTGCAAACAATTAAACGTCAAGTAACATATAAGCTCCATTGAAAACACACGGTGAAAGGAAATAGTGGGGTAATGGGGCACTTGCAAGCGAGTGGTACTACTCTGTCCTTCCACCATAAAATACTAACATGTTAGCGTAAACATAATACCATTAATGCATATAAATTTAAGAACTTATCATTACATAATAAATCAAATCAAATCATCTATGCCTTATATATCATCAATTGCTACACACATAACGTAAAAGCAGTAAACAATTAACCAAGAAACCACACATGAACGAATCTAAATCAACCATACGGAATATCACAGAGTGTCCACAATAACAAAAGTATCAAAAGTATCCAATGAACCAATCGACATGGGAGTATTACATACTACGAAAAGAGCATAGGGTGAAGATGAAGATCCTATCAGAGCCTTTGCACCCCAAACATATAGCAGAAAATGTAATGATAAGTTTTGAAGCAACACATACTTATTTCTCAAAAAAAGAGACGTACTACATAGAGATGTTGAAGACGAGGAAGACAACAGTGATCAGACCCTTGTGGAGGAGTTCTTTCTCAATAATTTCATCAATTTTGACTAATTCAAAATCTTCCATGCTACCAGTTTAGGGACCTATAAAAATTTTGATGATGAAAAATTCCTCCCAAAATTGGTGAAGGAATAGGATAAATATAGCAGACTGGGCGACAACAGTTTATGGACACTATATTTCAATGGTGCCAAATACAAAATTAGTTTTGGAGCCAGTGTCTAACTAGAATATCTGAATAGATCAGAGACCCTCAAGGCCTTCCACTTTTAGTTCATGTGCTCAAATAGTGATTTGTAAAGTATGAAGCTTTGGTCAATGGTTTAGTTCTCATGGAGCAGATGGGTGTGAAAAAAATATAGGTATTCAAATATTTGGAGTTGGTCATAAGCTAGGTTCATAGATAGGAAACCACTAAAAATGTGAGAATGAGATCCTATGGGCACAAATTATAAAACCTAATTGAAGGTTTTGAAGCTTTTAACATACATGTTATCCTACAGACTCAGAATTTGGTCACAGATCAGATGGATTCAATCATTTCATAGATTTAGACAACTCTTGAACCAGCTATGAATCAACATGTAGTACATACCATCATCTGATCATCAATACCTAATAATGATCAAAATTGGTAGGTCTTCAAATACGATGTGTAGATCACCACCTTTCTAAAAAAGTTAAGGAAATCTTCTAATCAATCATAGCCCAAAGTTGAAAGGATTGATGAAGAATAGGTAATTCAATTAAAAAGAAATAAACTCACAAGACACTTAATTTCTCTCAAGATCTCTTCAATTGTGAGGATGCAAGAAATAGTAAACAAAGATTCACCACCAATGAAGGAAACTATGAATACCTTGATGTCAGGGGAGAGAGAAAGCTAAAAAAGTCAAATTGAATATTCCACAAGCGAACATGGAAAGGTTGAAGGGCCTATGTGCTAAATACGATGGGGTCATGTCTTGGACCTATGATGATCTCAAGGGATACAATTCGAGCATCGCCCAACATACAATCAACTTGTCCAAAGGTTCAAAACTTATTGAAAAAAAATTAATTCTGATGA